>NMRB01004616.1:16729-34044 GCA_002633025.1 Notospermus geniculatus
TCCAAATTTTGACCTGGTAGTAACCATGGCAACTGAGGACTGAAAATAACATTTAAAGCTCCTACCCTCCAATCAAAGTCCTCCACTACCACGAAGTCGCTTGTCATAGACTACAGTGGAATAAACTGGAATCAGCTCCTCCTATAAACAGTCATTTGGTCATAGGCAACTGATCTAAACACAACTTCAATTTAACCACTAGTATAATGCCTAGTTCAATGTGCCCCGGAATGGGTGGCTCAAACTGCCCCGGCACGTATTTTATTACAAATTTGGCCTTGCTAGCTTCATGCATGAATCCACATCACTGATAGTTTCCACACAGGAGCACAGTTCCATGTTGCTTTCAAACATTAATCACTTGGACCTACAGCCCCTCTAGATACTTGACAGCTATCTGAATACCAAAAAAATGATAAACCCACTTTTAGGCCTCAATAATATTGAATTGTGATCAATCA
Source organism: Notospermus geniculatus (assembly GCA_002633025.1). Taxonomy (NCBI): domain Eukaryota; kingdom Metazoa; phylum Nemertea; class Pilidiophora; order Heteronemertea; family Lineidae; genus Notospermus; species Notospermus geniculatus. Next base: position 17,191 of record NMRB01004616.1, read on the forward strand.
AAACTGGTACCACAGAATTTACATGTGGTATTCTGGCAAGGTAAGTAGGGTAAAAATGGGAGTTTCAACTCAACTGAATTTTGACTGAAAAACTTTGACTGAGTTTTGACTCAAAACCAATTTTTCAACTTTTTCAATTTTAAATTTTTCAAATTTTCAATTTTTCAATTTTTCAACTTTTTTCAAATTTCCACATTTTCACAAATTTCTCATGTGGACGACTTTTCCTCATATCACACATCGACCGCCAAATCCTATATGGACACATCTGCTCATGTCCTCCTGCCACCTGCTCACATCCACAAATGTACACATCTGCCTAGTTTTCCACTTTTGACGATGTGAATTTAATCAATGTTGATTCTCAATGTATAACAATGTCTCAATTTCCAACCAATGATGAATTGAACGCTCGTGTAACAAAGTCTACTGCTTTTCAACAATGGAGAGATGTCCCCACTGACATTTGGTACAGAATCCTCGAACATAAGACGATTCCAACTCAAAATGGTGACGCGATGATCCTCACACTGGTTGACAACGAAGACAACATGATCACAACCTTCACGACATCAATCATCAAAAAGGAATTCGAAAAGTGCTCTGATTATGAGTACATCAGATCAAAAGGAAAAATTGAGGGAAAGAAATATTACGGATTTGACCTAGCGAAGGGAATCTAATGTAAAATGGGTTTCACAAAAATGGACAAAACAAAAACAATGTTGATTCTACTCTGTCTATCAGCAGCAGGAAATATAGTTCAACTAGGTTTGCAGTTCATGCCCAGAGAGCCAAAAGAACTAAACATCACTCAAGTTCCCTGGAATGTAACATGTCTGTTGGACTCGAATCGTTACCTGATCAAAAACAAAATATATGGTCATGTGTGTTACAACCGTTGGCTAGATTTGTCAATTGTTGATTTACGTCTCTATAAACATGGATATGTCAATTTATCAAAGGAAATGATTTTATAAATCACAAAAAATTTATAAAGTCATGTCCATGTAAAATATCTCACATACTTTTGTTTGACTCGCCGTTCGGCCCAAACAAGCTTATCACTTGATGAAAGTCAGGTCATTTCGGATTCTCGATATTTACATCTTTGAATATGACATTTGATTTTTCATATTCTTTCGTAATCAACTCAAATTCACCTGCAGAAATCTCTTCATCAACAATCGCCTTGGACAGCAGATTGTTGATTGAATTCAAACACGTGAGATGGTTCGTCAATATATGCTGATGTTTTTTATATTTTTTCTTCAATTTCGGCACAACAATCTTTCCTGTGATACCACCTACCGCCAAGATAGCAGAAATGGGAAGCGAAACAACGTTTGTAATAACTCCACCTGCGCCCACAGCTGCTATGGTTGTGCTTGTGATAAAACAACCGGTTTCCAACCAGTGTATGATGTTTGAAGCTTTTTTATATTTTTTGTACAAGTTTTGTCTTTTATGTATTTTTATTTCTAAAGCACATTTCATTTTCTCAATCATCTCCAACCTAAATTCATTCCCAGAAGGAACTCCGTCTGGCGCATCCATTTATTCTAACAATAGTTTTATACTAAATGGTGTGTCAAAAACAACCTGTTCATCGTTCTGATCCTTGATGTCAATCTCAATGTGTGAATACTGATATTGATTGATCGCGACTTGCTCCTGGGAAGAATATTCAGCGACATCTCCATATTTCATTCCTTTCGGAATGAACGTTGAAATCAACTGAGACTCGCGCCCATTAACAAAATTCTTACTTGTATCAACGATATTACAGTATACACGATACTCTTGATAACGAGCCAATTTTGGAGGTAAATTTCCTATGACTGAATTTCTAATATAACTGTCGTTACAATCAAGACCTAAAAATTCACAAAGTTCTTTTTGAAAATAAGGAACAAACCGATCGCTATGAAGATTAATCTCAATGCGACCTTGATTGTTCAGATACACAAATTCAAGAGCCTCGTCGAAATCAATAGCTTTCAATTTGAGTTGAATGACATCGTTGAACTGCTCCAATGTATAAAGGCCCTCAGGGATGAGAATATTTGATGTACTTACAATTTGATTTGTGTCGTCAACAATCGCATATTGCAAAGTATCAGTGTTTAGTGATCGTTTGACATTGTAATACGTAAAAGGAAAATAAGCTTTCTCAATTTTAACAGTGTCATATTTACTGATATCTTTTTTCAGTCGCATACTGCGTGTGTTATGAAACAGGATGTTCATTTATTTCATGTTTTATTTGGTACAAGCTTGCTTGATTTCTCATGAATTGTGGTAGCATTGAGAAATAAAATTTTTATGACTGCCAAAACAATGATTGCAATGGTGATGATCGTATGTTCAGCCAAAAATCCGAAAAGCCGTGTAAGCACACTTACGATAAATCCTATGATAGATGATACAATCGTTTTTAGAAAATTAAAAATGTTTCCAAAAAAACTTTCTGATGTATCTGGAGTTCCAGCAGCAGCAGCATCTGGCGCTCCTTTAGCAGATGGGTCTTTTCTACCTGCAGTCGCTGTTCCTTTTTTAGCAGTAGCAACTGCAGGAGCATGTGTTGCAGTAGCAGCTGCTGCTCTGCCAATGGCCTCTCCAATTGAAGCTAATACTCCTATAACTGCTAGAACCAGCGATAGCACAGTTATACCTCTAATACGAAATAACTCACTTAATTTAAACCTCCAGGGGATATTTTTTGTTGTTAGTAACGTACTGACATAATCATGTTGATATTCATTCATCTTTTTACTTTGTTCTCGCAGCGTTCTTTCAATTGAACTTATCCTTTTCTCATAAAATTCTTTATCAACACCGCTATCTTTAAGATTTTTTTTTAAACTCGCTTAATTTCTCAAATTCTTTTTTCATATCATTTGTCTTTCTATCTGTTTTAAAACATTAGACAGTTTTAAGTATTCTTGACTGTTCTCATTTAATCGTGCGAAAATATGATGCTCATCTAGATTGCGCCTCAATTGTACAGCTGCTTGTACACCTGCAGGTTCTTCAATCTCAAAAGTTTCTCGTGGTCGCAGCCGTACGGGGTTATGCATTTCATCATGTACATTTTGCTGTTGTTGAAGATCTTTTTCATTGTTAAAAGGTGTGTCTGCTTGTCCTTGATTATCAGCAGCCTGAGCTAATTTTTCCTCAAAACTTGTAGATTTTGGAACTCTGAGTCTTTCATCAACTCTAGGTGTTTCTCCTGGTAAACCTTTTTTTTAAAAATATTTTAAAAATTCAGATCCTCCTTCTTTATTTTTAATTGTCTTTGTGCTTAAAGGTCTTTTATCTCTCGTATTTGTTATTCTGACGACATCATTAACACTTGTCCTAAACCACATAAGACCCTCAGGATCTAGCGTCAATTTTGCTACGATTTCCTTTGCATCAACACCAGGTCGTAGTTCATAAGAATTTATTTCCATAAAACGACTTAAAAAGTGTTCTTTTGTTTCAAATTGTATTTCTTTTCCTAATAAACTTTCATTAAATGTTGAAGGTACAGAGCCTGATATTTCATTTTCAAGTTCCCTAGGAGGTAACTGATCTTCAAAATCATCATCATCTTCTCGACCTTCTTCCCTAATAGGATCTAGTTCTATTCCTCCTTCAGCCATTTATTTAATGATATTTCCTAACACCGCCGAGCCAATAACACTGCCTGCAATATACATTTGCTCATATTTTTTTTGAGGAACACTTGGCGCATAAAAATTGGATAGCTGAGGTTTTTTATGTATGTCATCATATTTACGTAAGGCATATTTCATATCAATCATATCAGATTTTGCCTGACGAGATTTGTTTCTCTGTTCATTTAAAAAATCCATATGTTGAATTCTTCGTTGATTCCATACTGTTGATTCTTTTTGTAATTTTTCTAAAGCTAAATCATGTCTCTTCCTCTCTACTGATGCATTAGTTGCATCCAATGCATGGTATACGGCATTCCCCCCTATAAAAGCAGTTGCATTTGCCACAGCGCCAAATATTGTTGACAAAATGATGCTCGCCATTTATTTATTTTATATTTCTCCAAATGCATCCTTTGTTGGAAGCCCTTCTGCCTCAAGCCAGACTTTTACTGCTCCAGACAGACCTACCACCAATGCTAACTTTAGGAAATTTTGAAAATTTGGGTTCGAAGGATCACCAATGTTGGCTTTAAATGCTGCCTTTGCCAACACAGCAAAACCTACTGTGATACCAGATAAAACAGCTGCATTAACTGCTAGATTTCCTAATTGTTTTGGATTTATCATCTTACTTGCTGGTGTACCTGCCATTTATTTATATATTTTTTTTAAAATTTTTAATGGTCCACGTTCTTTTACAACATGAGTTATTTGTTTAGGTGGCTCCACCTCATGTTTACGCGAAAGATACAGATATGCGACAGACACACCTACAACAGTAGCAGCAGCAGCTCCTAGGTAAACATAATTAAATGGTTGATCTTCAGCTTGTACTTTCTTTTTTCCTTTATTACTTGCACCAAGCTGTTTTCCCCATGAAACTTTTTTAGGATCTTTTCCTTTTGTTACAGCGTTTATTTCTGTTTGTGATTCATCCATTTATTTATATAAATTATTTAACAATTAAAGTCAAATAATTGTCACAATTAAAATCAAATTATTTAACAATTAAAATGATTTTAATTATGATGATTTACCTATATCTTTAAGCGCCAGTTCAGCCTCAATATTGAGCACACGCTTATTAAGGTATTGCATGTATTTCATGTGCTCTTCATAGGATCTGTAAAAACAGTACAGACCTGCTGCAAGAGTTAAAAAGATGCTAAATTCAAATAGCTCTTCCATTTATTTATGACAATTATTTGACAAATAATTTACGGCCAATCTAGTTGTTTAAAGACATCAAAGTTTTTAGTATCTGAAGGTGTTACACGCTGGTAATAGCCGTGTTCTATCATAAGCCTTTTCAAGATAAGTTTGTTGTGAAAAAAGTTTTTTCTGTCAAGATCAGTGCTGTCAAATTTGCTTCGTAATTCATCATACTTTTGTACAAATGTTTCTTGCAAAGTTGCATCGACATCTTGAATTAACTTTAAAAATGTGTCTCTGTATATATTTTTAGGTGGGAACACATGCGTATCATTTTGCCCATACCAGATATTGACAACATTTTCTTGTTCTTCTGTGCCACACGTTACACAAACTATTACCCCTTCTTCATCGAGAAACACATACTCATCAGACAAACAATCTTTACAAGACCAGTTATTCATCTTTATTGTTAACATTTTCCATTAAATATTCGATATCTTTTTCCATGTCTTCAAGATTACGACTTACTTCACTTATATAGTTGAACAGCAGACTTACGGCAAGTACCGCTGCGATAAATTCAAAAGCTCCTTCCATCATTTATTTAAGAATTTATTTTTCTTCTTCAGCCGGCGCTGTAATAATAGATTCAGCAGTATTTGAACCAATGGACATAGCTGCTAAAAGTGTAGGGTTCATAAACTGGCCCAAATGTTTTTTTATCTCATTGTTAATGATGACATTATCAGTCAATCGCTCATGTAACTTTTGATGTTCAACGTTAGGGAATAAACATTTTACCCCCTGCGTGTATCCAAATAACACATTTTTTATGAGATCATCTGTGATTTGTGTGTTGTACAGTGTCTGATACTCATTGTACATTTTTTCAATATTTTTTTCACTTGCTTTTTTAAGCGTAGCTTCACTCACTTTCAGCCCCAATTTTGCTAAGAGTCCTGATTTATACAAATTTATTAATTCTGCGCGCATGCTGGCTGGCGAATGCGTCTCAACTGCAATGTCTTCAAGATATGCCATTTATTTTATAATATTTTATATGTTAAAGGGATGGTTCTGCGCAGTAAAAGCTTCTTGCCATCGTCTAACGCAGACACAATCATGTCTTTTTCACCCTGGGGCAAGCACCTATTTTCACGAAATATCTGATCAAAAGATGCCTGGTCATTCATCGTATGGATCACCATATGTTTACAGTTCTCTCTAAAATCTTTACAAATTGCATTATATTTTTGAGTGATCAGCCACACTGATATGCCATAGTGACGACCGCTGAACCCTAGCTCTGTCAACCTGGTACACTTGTTTTTTGATTCCCACAAATTGGCTGCATCATCAATAATAAAAAGTGTCTGCAAATGTTCATCTTTAAAACTAGTGATAGCATCCTCCAAAGCAGCATTTAAATCAGTTTGTACTTTGCACGGAGGATAAATAAAAATATTTTTATCATGGTCCACCCAGGTTCGATTTTTATATGTTTTGTTCATGTCAATCGACGGACAAAATATGACAATGTAATCAAATGTTTTAAAAAATTCTTGTTCGAGCAAATTCAAGATAAAATACGTTTTTCCGCAGTCGGTCATCCCTGATATTAACATATTGAAAGGAGTGTCACAGAACATTTATTTTAATGCACAATTCCTTCAATCTTCCCATTGTTCAATGCAATCATCGCATCTGCAATCACATAGACATGCATGTCATATGCAGTATCTGTGCTGCGTGCCAATTCTAACTGCAAGCCATTTTTGATGTTACTCTAGTCCCAGAGCCAAATACTTCATTGTCTTCAGTGCTTCGCAGATCAATCCACAAAGCATATTTCCCATCGCCAAAATATTTTACTGCATCGATCATACAGTCCTCTTTGAGTTTCAAGTGTTCACTCATAAAAAGCCTTTTAATCTCGTCAAACTGATTGTATGGCTTCACACCTGATTTGAAAATACAATGGGAAATTCCTTCTGATGTGATACTTACATTTGTAATATCGGGATTTTGATAGGACGTTTTTTCAGTATCATATTCGGTAAATGCCTGCTGGAAGAACAGCAAAATACCTTTCATACTTGCACGATTGACATCAACATTGATATTGACACGCTTGTTGGTCCCAATATTTTCTGTTTTTAGCAGATGGATATTTTCATAATACCACCGTACTTCTGATGCATACATGCTTTCAATTTCATTTGCAATCTGTGGTGAATATACAGTTTCATACTCTAGTTGAATATTTTCAACAGAATATTTTTTATCAGTCGCTGTACCAGTGACTACATATTTGGGGTCATTGAATTTTACATTGTATTCAACCGACTCCAGCAGTGCTGAAGGATAGAATGGCATAAAGTGATCAAATACCTCAGATTCAATTGGAATGGCATAGCGATCTTTATAGGCAGTCACTAAGGCTGCCTTTTTATTTGCACCTTGCCTCTGGGTCTTGTCAATGTCTTGCATAACTCTGTTGGTGCGCTGCTTGTCAGTTAACCAAAAATCTTTGAACGTATTGAAAATGTAGGCTTTGTCAATGTCATTGACTGTTCGCCCTCCAATTTTCATTGTTATTTTTTCCACAATATTTCGCCCTACATTTGCAGTAAACTCAGCATCTGCAGCGCCTGCAGCATCACTTACTTTTGAATCAGTGTCCAGTTTAAATGTTAACTTCAACGTGTTAGGGACAATCAATTGGCCTCTTTCTAGTTGAGGAAGCTTGACATACAGGGTACTCCCTGATTTTACTGAATCAGGGTTGTGAGTGATCACTTCATAATGTCTTTTTGCTTTGAGTCCGTTAGGAACTTTTGCAGCACGAAAAGGAGTGAGATATTTACCTACTTCCATCTTTATTTATATAAATTTTTTTTAAAGAAAGTTTTAAATCCATAAGTCGCTTCCAATATTCATCATAATCAATCACTCTTCTCTTGTATTTACCATTCAATTCTGTTCGACGTCGAATATATTCAGCATCATCAGATCTAGTGGGGATCTGATTTAATTCAACTGGTACATCAGCCCATCCTCTTCTCATACTCAACTCGGCATATAAAAAACTGCCTACAAGTTTGAGATATTCATGTATCTCATCTATATATTGATTTGTTTCAGTCCTGTCTGCCTGATGTGTTTGACTCATATCTGCTTGCACAGTTTTTACTTTTTCAAATTCTTCATTGATATTTTTCATGTTCTGATCATGCAATGTGATGATATCATCAGTATGTGATGATGTGAATCCCGTAACGATATTGATGTTGTCCATTTATTTATCTTATATTTTCAGGATCAAGACCTTCTCTGTGTTTCAGGATTTTTTCAATTTTAGCTTCTTTTTCTACCTTGTCTACTTCAGCCTCTTCTATATCTGAAATTTCCTTCACCTGCTGCAATGCATCTAATCTGACACGCTCATCAGTGTTCAACATGGCATGAACACCATCTATACTTTTTATTGTGTAAGTTCTACTGGTCCAAATTTGTTTATAGCCTTTGGTAAATCTAGGTCTCGCTAATTTCTTTCTGACCAAATCACCAGTGGCGAACCTGTGCTCAACTGGCATTGACTTTTGCAAATTTAAATTAAGTAACTCAGATGCATGGTCATCAGCTTCATTTGGACAATAGTCTAAAATTCCACTGTGCGGACGGTCATTGTAAGCATCAATGTACTCTTGTAGGTGTTCAGCCCATTTGACAGAATCTTTCTCAGTAAAGTCTTTGAATATGATTTCTTTGATGGTTCTACTGAGTCTGTCAATCAGCCCTAGTGCATGGTGATCACCAACATCAACTGTGTCATGGCTGATATGCAATTCTTTGAATAACTCTTGCACAGGCTTGTTAAGAAATTCGCTTCCAGAGTCAGAGATAATGAGTTTGATTGCCCCTGACTCCTTGTAAATCTCTTCAAAACCTTTTTTGACTTCAAATTTAGTTTTATTTTTCAACGCTGCTGCATAGGCTTTTCTGGTAAATGTGTCGATGCAAAGCAAAATCCATTTGTAACCAGAGTTCTTGCGTGAATAGGCTGACATGTCAAGTAAGTCGATGAACCAGAGGGCATTCTCACTGTATGCAATGATATGACCTTGAATGTGCAGTCTAGGCTTTTTGTGCAGCTGGTAGCTTTTCTGTGATCTGATAAATGAGTCAATGTCATCAAATGTTACCTCAGGATTTTGTTTCTTCATGATTTTGTAGAACTTCATTGCAGATGGATATTTATATTTCTCATACTCGGCTTCCATTTATTTTAAAAGAAAACTTCCAGTAAGACAGTCATCAACACCAGCGCACTGGTAAAAACTGTGTGTGATGTTTGATTCATGGTTTCTGCGGTAGCCAACAAACTAGTTTGCATGTCATGGGTTTGAATGGGATCAGGTTGTGTAGGCACTGTATGTTTTATGGGTTGCACATGTGCACGTGTCTGTATATTGACAGTATCATTCTTTCCAAATGTCATACTGTCGTTTGCAGTTACAATCGTATTGTTATATCCCTGTACTTTGCCAATGTGCAATCTCATATCACTAGGGATGAGCTGCAGCCCTACCCCTATTGCAAAATCTAGCCTTGACCCAACCTTTGCCACAGCATTGTTGTAAGACTGCTGCGATCGTATCAGTAAACTCAGACCCTGAGTATCCTGAATTGATTCCTGAAATGTCTTGACTGAGTCCACTAACGTTTGCCCTTGAATAGCATCTTCAACCAAGTTTGCAAACTGTTTTTGTGTATCAATGGACTGATCAATATCTTGTCGCATCATTGCTTGAGCACCTAAAATACAGTAAACATAGGTACGGATGGACTCATTGATTCGGGACATGCCTGCCCGTGTAAAGCCATCACTGTCCAGCAGTATAAAATTTGTCCAGTCATCAGAATGTGTAAATGTCAAGGTGTCCATGTAAAGTTTTCGAGGGTCAATATTTGTATAGCCATGTCTATCAGCGTTGAACAGATATACTCGTAACTGTCTTTGTAGATATTGACGGCCAGTTAGTGAAATGTTCAAAGGCACAGTTTCAACCTTCCCATAGTGAAAGTAGTTGAAATCTAAATCGCCAAATTCAAGTTTCAATCTTTCATATGCCTGCCTGTCATATGGGTTTTTGCCCGCATCATGATCAGGATTCCCAGGCAAAGGTACCTTAAGCTGATGTAATATTTTTTATGACGTCGTCCAAATGAGCAAACACAAGAGACATAGTTAAATAATAAAATGGCCAATATTTTATTGACGGATATGCCTAGCATTACAAAGGGGACATGTCCCCAAAACCGGAAACGTGCAGGCACGGGTATTGACATAACAGTGACAAACAGATACACTGTACCAAGCGCAATGCCCAACTTTCGTGACAGGGGGATACCATGATAGACGTCACGCTGATGACGTAACGACGTCACCCTCCGATACCAGTGACGTCACCAAATCCATTGTGGTTCACCAGACCAAACCCCCTGACACGTGACCAAATTAGGCATTGGAAGATCACGTGACCTGCGAGAAGCATGAGTTGATCCGTAGATCACCCAAAACCTGCTGGGGTAAACCCCCAAAGCAGTAGACCAAAACCCAAATAAATTTACATAAGAGGTGGTGGCGTGGAGGCGGCGGGTGAGGAAAAATTCGGAACGTCTTTTCCCGTTCGTAAGACAATGGCAGAGGTCAGCAGAACCGCCCCCTAATTAGCACGTGACTGACCTTGCAGCGCCATCTGGAGTGACCTCGCAGCGCCATCCGGAGCGTCGTCATAAAAACATTTATGTCCGCCTATGGCTATGGACATAAAGGGCATTCTAATGGTAAAATACACATGAAATCTAAACATTGATCGCGCTAAAGGCTCCTGTTGATTGACATGGTTGTTCCACGACAAGCCACAACCATATGTAGCGCAATACAGGGCAAACTTAAATTGATTTTCCCACGTGTCTAGGGTTGCACTTTTTATATAGTCCTGTACTTGCTTGTAAGTGGAAAATGTTCTTGGTGATCGCTTGTCAGGGAAGATGTCAATCACGTTGTAGGGAAATGAGATAGCTGGTGTCACTGAAATAGTCTGTTGAATGAATGCATCCTTGTCCAGCACATTATTTTTGTACTCTAGCTTGTACTGTGCATTAGGATTTAATCTCTGAAACTGTTTCATTTATTTGATCTTTTTTTATATCCCAGCGCTTGGGTTGAAATACCGTTGGCTAGGATCGACCGTTTATCGTCTGCGGCATCAAGAGCAACCTTTTTCACTTTCTCCGTGTACAGCTGATGATCACGGCTTCTGAAGACTAGCATCTGTTTTTCAATTGGAACTCTTTCTAGAAGCACCTTTTTGTATTCATCAAATGATATTTCATTCTTGACAACATTTTTCTTAATTCCTTTACATTTTTTAACCTCCTTGTCAGTCGTATATGCATATAGTTTGGATCTCAAAGCGATGAATTCCTCAATGGTATTCCCAGCCTCTTCATCTTTGAATTTCCCTATCACTTTCTTATTTTCCTCGGAGTACAGTGAGTGCGTGCGTGAAAAGTTTGAAAAATCATACAAGTGTGAATCGTTTTTCATGTCTGCATAGATGTCACTGGTGTGAATATGATATACCAGCGAATCTGTGTCAGTATACAGTAAACGAGCTGTGTCTGCGTATTTTTTCATGACATGATTGTAATGAAAATCATACATATGATTTTTTGAAATATCCAGAATAGCTTGGCCCAGATAAATTGGTTTGTTCAAATACACTTCAGCTCTCTGTCTCTCAACCATCACCAGCTCCTCACTGAATATCCTGTGTGACCTGTAATTGTTTGAGTTCACCAGTTTTCTGAGCTGATTGACACTGGTGGCCAGTGAGATATCTTTCCTGCGTCTCACGGATTCCATGGTCTTGCCAAACACAGAGTTATTCATCAACTTGAAAAAGTCTTTTTCAAAATCATTTTTGGCCTGAGCTCTCAGTCGTGTGTTAAAGTCAATATACTGTTTCAGGAAATCTGACTCTGCGTAGGAGATACCTCTGTGGATTTTAGTCAGTTTCAATCCCTGGGATAGGTAAAACTTTAGCGTGGTATGGTGAAGGATGTATTTCTGTTTGTCGTGCAGATTTGGGATCAACTTGTCATTCATGTGTTCAGGTGCCAGTGGATATGCATTGTGTAGGTCATGAAGCTGTTCGGGGTATGCCAGATCGACCTCAAGTGTGCATGGGATGTCCTGCCATTTTTGAAAATCTGTCATCCACTTGAAGTTTGAATGAGGCAGCTGCTGGCTCATGGCATGACCATACAAATTGTTTGCATCAAGATAGGTGATCCAACTTGTAGGAGCCTCAGGATCAAAGTCTTTCATGTCAGGATTGTTAGCTCTGGCATGCCTGTGGCTAGCTTGACATATGCCTCCTCTGATCCCTAACTCAAAAAAGTTGTACATCTCAACATCTGTTAGGAGCTCGAGCTGAACACCAGTCATTTTCAACATGGCCTGCCATGCAAGTCCTGGAGCTGTATAAAAGAAGGCAGGATCCAATTTGTAAATCCGCATGCAGGTATTTCTAAAGTTTTCCAAGATGTCCGCTAGGAGCAGCACATCTGTTTCGAGATAAATTTTATGAAAATCTTTAAACGTTTTGCAGTTGAATTCCTGCCACACGTTTTTAGCATGGTCATAGTCAACATGGGACACATGTGTGTCATTAAGGGAAGAATAAAACTCTTGTTTACTTGGCAGTGATGGCATGTTTAACTTGTCAAAGCTGTCAACCCACTCATATGGGTAGATGCCTTTCTGATTTACTAAGTCAAATTTGTCTTTGAAATGGTGTCTGAGATTGATCTTCTCAGAATCTGGCAGGTTTTTACCTAGTGACTCAAGTGATGACTGCATCAGCCTAAGCGAGTCAAGAAATCTGATCTCGATTGAGTCAGCCCCAATAGGTAACAGTTTAGAGAATGAAATGTAATTTTCAGAATTGTTTGCAATCACATTGAGTTTTCCTTTGAGGTTTTTGACAAACAGATGTGCATCATACCCTGACAAATTGTGAAAATACACAGGGATGAACTTTGGCGCCTGAAACTGTAAATTACATGAAGCATGTGCAGGCCCTCTGTATGCCCCTGTGAAATGGTCATGGTCTCGGACCTTGACATCACTGTTGGAGAATACCTTGTCACAGAGATAGCAGTGAGTCGCTGATTTGTATCTGTCCTGTTGTTCACCTGTCAAGGGTGTCATGGGCTTGGGATTGAGAAGAATATCTTTTCCAAGTTGTTCACAGAGTGATGTGATTTTATCTGCAAAATGTGCTGCTATGTCATCATCTTGGATGTATGTAAAAAGGTCATTTTCCTTAGGAATGTTGTACTGCACATAGAGGGAATAACTGTTGGGACAATGCTGCTGAGTTTAAACAGTTTTGTCACCTAGGTTTTTGTCAACCTTTTTGAGTGTCGACTCAAAATCTGCTGTTATCACGATAGGATGCTTTTGCTGAAGTCTGCAATCTTTAAAACGTAGGATGTTATTTTTATCAGACGGCAAGCTGGTTTTCACACATTCAAATTTCGTGCAGATTCCCATATGTTCCGCAAATCTTTTATCTCGGAGCTCTTTTGATTCAGCTGACACAGCTTTTAGACACCTGAAGCATATTTTAGTAGCATCATGATGTTTTGTTTTCGCTGCGATTAACCTAGAGAAATTTCTGATCCAAGTATAGTGATAATTGACATTGTCTTGCACTTGGCCAACTGTGTCCTGTTTAGGCTCGATTGAACTGTCCTTGAAATACAGAAGATTGATGTAAGACTCTTCAGGTAAAATTTTATCGGAAACTCTCATGGGTGAGATTGGATAAGTCACATATGTGCCTGTAGCTGATTCGCATTCTCTGGGGACGAATGTATAGACATTGACTGCGATATCAGGATTGTTTTTCTCAAAAATATCAATAGCCTTGATTTTGACTGGGTATTCTAGACCCTTAAACATGTCATCATATTCACACTTGTTATAGTTTGTTACCCGCTTATTTTTTGAAATATTTAAAAGAGCAGCTTCGATTGAATATCTGAAACATTTCTGGTCAGAATTTCTCACATTGACAACTGCAAGTTTTCTTTGAATAGGTATGGGAAGTGGGATATATGAGCTTCCTTGGAGTGGCTGATACTTTATGGTATGCAAGTCAAGTTTTGTAATTTCAAGAAATTTCCAGTTTGACCCTTTGGTCACGATATTTTTCATTTCGGTCAACAGCTGGTCAATCAGTTTTTCAATGTCAAACTCCTGATCAACCGCTAGAATCTCATTCATAACCCTCAACTGAAACTCCTTGACTTCTGTTCCTTTCTGCATTAAAATATTTAGCACAACACCAACTTTTAATCCCTCTTTGTTTTCCTGCTTCAGTTTACCTTGAAGCAGATCTGAAATTTTTTCTATGTAACTTTTTATGCCAGTTTTTGGCTGCCCGCCAATTTGATAATGATTTGCATATCCTTTAAAAGCAGATTGAAATGCATGAAATTTTGTACGGCGCTCGAGCCAGTTTTCGAGGAATTTTTTAGTCATTTTTGGAGTGATATCCAGGCCTAGATCAATAGCCTGTTTCACTAGATTGTCTTTCAAAATTCTGATAGGTTTTTCACCCTGCAAGAATTGTATCAAATCTGCTTTTCTGGTAAATTTTGGGTAGCCAAAATACTCATTGTGTCTGGCGACCTGTTTCAGCTGCTTTATAGTAAGCTCGTTGAATGGCTTTGTCAAAATTTCTTCAAATGTAAGTTGAATTTTTTGTTTTACAGGTTTAGGTTGAACCTGAGGAATATCTAACTTGTACCCATCTAGTAACTCGTTTAGCTCCTCTTTAGGGATATTTCTGATATTTTTAATCCCTACACGTTGAGCCAACACACGTTTTTCGATTTGGCTCAAATCAGGAAGCGGCTTGTCAATCACAACTTCGGTTGGCACATCTGGGATTTGACCCAGTTTTTCAAGTAACGATTGTCTAGATAGCGATCCGTAATTTTTGATGTGATTTCTGAATGCAAGTACTTTGAGTTCATCAGTTGACAGATGATGGCTTTGTAAATGAAACTGGCGCTCCATTTATTTATACTATTTTATATCCTATTAGATATAAGGTGATTTTTTTCTTTATGACTTTTTTATAACCATCACTGATTATAAAAAATCCATTGACAAAACCAGCCATCTGTCAACGAACTGAAAGTACTTGCATACAGGAACCTACCACGGCGTAATTCGGGTTCCGCAGAAATACCACTTGGTCAAATCTTTGGACCCCAGGGAACACTCGGCCCTGAAAAAGTTGAAATCACCTTTTCAGAGACGTGTTTATTTATAGAAAAATTTTTAAATATCATATTCTTCTAAAAATTCAGCTGCAAGTGACACATTTTGATAGTAAAGCTGATAGTCAATTTTAGTTCCTTTTTTCATATTTTCTTCCTTTGTAAGTGGTTTAAGATTTCTAAAATTCCAACACAACATGAGTTCCTCATCATTCAAATGATCAAAATGAGATCTAGGTAATATATGATCAATCTGCCAATATGAACCATGATTTTCCCAGGTCATGTCTTCCGTGAATTGAAATTCTATCCAGCTGTATAGTACATCTAAAGAACAGTCAAGATATTTTTCCAATGTCGATTTTTGTTGTTTTCTCCTAAGACAAGTGGCCCGCTGACAAGATAACTGTCGAGATTTTCTAAACGAAAGGTCATCCTGTCGTTTTTGTACCTCATATTTTTTTCTACACGCTTTACACTTATTTCCTCTACCACACTCACGCCTCGAATCTACTCTGAAATCTTCTAATAGCTTCTCTTCGAGACATTCCATACAATCTCTGACAAGAAAATCCATTTATACCTTGATAATCAAAAAGTATTAGATTCACATCAAAAAATATTATGATCTTGTTCCAAAAGCGCTACTGATGTGCAGACTGTCAAGGTATCACCATTGTCATCAACAAACGTGAGAACAAAAGCAGACCCTTTTTCTGTGTCAATCGGTTGGATTTCATATATTCGATACCAAGTGTCTAGCCTGATAACACCAGTGACCTCATCCATTGTTATACATTGAGAATCAACATTGATTAGATTCACATCGTCAAAAGTGGAAAACTAGGCAGATGTGTACATTTGTGGATGTGAGCAGGTGGCAGGAGGACATGAGCAGATGTGTCCATATAGGATTTGGCGGTCGATGTGTGATATGAGGAAAAGTCGTCCACATGAGAAATTTGTGAAAATGTGGAAATTTGAAAAAATAGTGCCAAAGGCACTGTGCCCGCTTGGCTTTTTTAGCACAGTGGTGGAGAGCATAAGCCATATCAGAATCCCATACAAGCCATCTTTGACAATATCTGTGACCAAAGCGTAAATAGCAGATTTTGTGAGTTTGGTTTTGGCCTCCTGGCGGCAAAGTCAAGAATTAGATTTCACCAATACTTCGTCAGGAAGTCACTACAACCTAGAGGTAAATACATACAAAATATAGCCTTTTTATGTTTTTCACAAAACGCCCCCTACCTACCAAAATAGGAATCGCATCGCACCCAAATTCGAACTTGACCGAGATTTTTTGGTCATACACACCTTTATGCAATATGAAAATGATCCTTCAAAAACTGAAGGCGCTATTCATCTGACAAGGAAAAATTTGATATTTTCGTTTTGGCCCCCTAGTGGCAAAGTGGAGAATCAGATTGCACCGAAACTTCGTGTGCAAGTCACCACAAACTAGAGGTACATGAATACAAAGTTTCATCGTGATAGCTCAAGCCATTCGCAAAATATAGGCCTTTGAATTTTTTCACAAAACGCCCCCTACTGGCCAAAGTAGAAATCGCACTGCACCCAAAATCGAACTTGACCTAGATTTTGTGGTCATACACACCCATATGCAATATGAAAATGATCCGTCAAAAACTGAAGGCGCTATCCA
>NMRB01004617.1:0-34022 GCA_002633025.1 Notospermus geniculatus
GTATTCTAGTTTTCCCGGAAAGAAATAATGGATTTAGAAAATGATTTTCGAAATTTGAGCAATCAGCTGGAGGAAGGTCGAAAAAATTGAGCTGCATTACAATACAAAAAGTAAAAAGCTTTAGCTCACCTCCTTGCCAACCCCGCCATGATCACCAGTTTTATGTTTCCTAATTACATAAATCAACAGAATTGTTATCGCGACGATGACATCAACAACTGCCGCGACGATGACGACAATCTGCCAAACCGGCATGCTGGGGACAACTGAAAGTATCAGAATTAACTGTAAATGACCTAGAGTCAAATACATGTAGCTACATGTATCTACATGTACATGTACGTCAAGTTTACGTCATGTTGGGCAAATGTCATAAGTCAGGGCGGCGTTGGTGTTGACGATCATGGGACAGCATTCATGGCATTATTTTTTTCTCCAGTTGAAATTCAACCTTAGGAGGATGAGGGATGTCGACCTCAGCCAACATCATTTTTCACATGACGTACTAACCTTTACCAGTCTTTATCTTGATAGCTTTAGTGTAACTACTTGAACCAATGTCGTTAACGGACTTGACCCTGATGTAGTAAACGAAATCCTTAAACAAACAAGTGATGTCAACGTTTATTCTCTTTGTCTCCCCGTCCTCCTTGATTCCTTTGAGAAGTTTAGGTTCGTTTCCCTCCGCTTTGTATTCTATGGTGAAAGTCTGCGGTGCACCTCCGTCAGAACCAGCGGTGAACCAAACGGCAAGACTTGTTTTGCCCTTTGCCAGGACTTTCACATCGGTCGGCATGTCAGGGGGTACTGGGAAAGTCAAAAGTATAAAAAGATGAAAAGTATTCTAGTTTTCCCGGAAAGAAATAATGGATTTAGAAAATGATTTTCGAAATTTGAGCAATCAGCTGGAGGAAGGTCGAAAAAATTGAGCCGCATTACAATACAAAAAGTAAAAAGCTTTAGCTCACCTCCTTGCCAGCCACGCCATGATCACCAGTTTTATGTTTCCTAATTACATAAATCAACAGAATTGTTATCGCGACGATGACATCAACAACTGCCGCGACGATGACGACCATCTGCCAAACCGGCATGCTGGGGTCATCTGAAAGTA
The DNA here is from genome assembly GCA_002633025.1 of Notospermus geniculatus. Classification (NCBI taxonomy): domain Eukaryota; kingdom Metazoa; phylum Nemertea; class Pilidiophora; order Heteronemertea; family Lineidae; genus Notospermus; species Notospermus geniculatus. Next base: position 1,115 of record NMRB01004617.1, read on the forward strand.
TCAGAATAACTGTACATGTATATGGCCTAGAGTCAAATACCTACATGTACCTATATGTACATTTACATGTACGTCACGTTTACGCCATCTGTTGGGCAAATGTCATCAGTCAGGGCGGCGTTGGTATTGACGATTATGGGACAGCATTAATTTTTTCTCCAGTTGAAATTCAATCTTTAGGAGGATGAGGGATGTCGACCTCAGCCAACACCATTATTCACATGAGGTACTAACCTTTACCAGTCTTTATCTTGATAGCTTTAGTGTAACTACTTGAACCAATGTCGTTAACGGCCTTGACCCTGATGTAGTAAACGAAATCCTTAAACAAACAAGTGATGTCAACGTTTATTCTCTTTGTCTCCCCGTCCTCCTTGATTCCTTTGAGAAGTTTAGGTTCGTTTCCCTCCGCTTTGTATTCTATGGTGAAAGTCTGCGGTGCACCTCCGTCAGAACCAGCGGTGAACCAAACGGTAAGACTTGTTTTGCCCTTTGCCAGGACTTCCAAATCGGTTGGCATGTCAGGGGGTACTGGGAAAGTCAAAAGTATAAAAAGATGAAATGATTCAAAGTGCTCTTCGACATTTGATCAATGTGTCCACGCCAGCACCTGGGTCGTAGGAACGTCCTGGAGGTTGGGGGGGGGGGGTAGGCCATTCCCTGGCATTTGAGAGCAAAATTGGACACTCTAGCCGTCTATTATAAGTGTCGTTCATTGGTTTATTGGACTTGGGCATTTTGGGTCTAAAGGCAGTCAAATACTGAGCCTGCTAAATTTTTAGTTTTAACAAGCCAAATATTGGGGGAGGGGCGGCAGTTCCCCCCCCCCCCGCCGCCCGTTCCTACGGCCCTGAGCACAACTTATTGCTTTTTCTAGTTTGGAAGCTCAACTTCCTCTGTGCTAAATATGTTTCTGCCTAAAGCTGCGTTTATCAGACATCTGGAATTCGGTATAGGGCCGCGAAATCCCCGGCGGAAGCGATATGTTGTAAAGTGCTTTTCATAATGACCAGTCATTTTTGCACTCATTTTACCTTGCAATGGAATCTAACCACAAACCACAAATTGGGCAATCATACGTGTGCATGTCAGTTCACGGTTGACCGACTTCTAATAGGACCTTGTTCAGGTGTATATTTGATTCAAGATAATGATGCACACGTAATTGGCCCATTTGTTGTTTGTGGTTAGGTTCCATTGCAGGGTAAAATGAGTGCAAAAATGACTGGACATTGTGAAAAGCACTTTATGCGAATGCATTGATTGATTGCCCCTTGCACGAACAGCAGATAGATAATTTAGAAAAAAGGGGTTCAAACTTACAGTAAACTGTAAGTGTATTTTCCGCCTGAACCTTCACATTCTTTATCGTTTCAACAACTTCACATCTGTATTTTCCTGCTGCATCCCTGACAACCGGCTTCAGGGACCAGGTTGATGCATTCCCTGATGATATCTTTAGTCCATCTTTATACCAAGTATAAATCATCGGCCGGGCGAATGGCTGCCAAGCGTTACAAGTCAAGGTGTGGTTGGTGCCGACACGATGGGGTTGTTGAAACCTGTGATGGTTGGTGGGTCCTTTGGAGGTCCTGATTTTGATAAAAGTATAAATCATTTAATACTTGAATATGAATCGTATCATTTCATGCCATAGAATAACCAATGAGTTTTTTATCATATACATATCCACTGCCTGCCATAAAGTGAACGAGTCGTGACATGCCTTGCTGATGAAATACATAATCTGTATTCATTCGACTTTGTGAAAGACAATTACCGGTATTGTTGTTTCACCAATTTGAGCAAGGCCCGTAAATTGTACATATAGGTTTTATAAAATAACTGGCGAATATCCAAGATACAGAATAGCACAAAATTGACACACAAAATGATAATAAGCAAGAAGTCAATCTCCAGAATTCACGAATTTTCGACCCCAACCGGGGTCTTTTTCAAGTGGAACTTTACAATCTGAAACTCTAGAATTGACTTGAATATATAAGCTATATTTCGGCGTAATATCAGGCTGATGACTATACGTATACTCCTGAACTTATGAAGCGAGAAAAGGAATATTTGTAAATATTCGTCAAATATATTTACAAGAGTATTTATATTTATATTTATATTTATATTTATATTTATATTTATATTTATATTTATATTTATATTTATATTTATATTTATATTTATATTTATATTTATATTTATTTATAAAGGAATCCTCATTCTCATCGTCTTTGGATGTTCAACAACCAACACACTTACTTGCTATGTCTATCCTCACAGCTTTGCTCCAACAACCAGTGCTTCCCAAATCTTTATATGTACATCTCCAGTATCCAGCAGTTGATTCTCTCACTTTCTTAACGATGATATTGAAATATCTATCGGATTTTCTTGATACTTGACAGTCTGTTCCCAGTGCCCATATTATGTTGTCCATCCCACGTTTGACGTTGCATTTTCCGTCTGCCCAGGCAATCCCTGTCTCACCTGACTCATTGAAGAGACGTTGGTTCCACTGGACCAATCCACCCTTCGGATTTGTAACTCGACAAAGTAGTTCAAGTCGATCGTCGATGGAAGGATTAGTGTTGGAAGCACTGGTCACGTATAGACCTGAACCTAAAACAAATACATGGTGTGTGCGTTTGAATTATTTTTTTCTGGATTCGGTCGGTACACATTACTTGTATCAAAAATTCATAAGCTCGCCTTATAAATTTTTCAGCCTTGTATTTATCATCATCATCATTTATCATCAAGTATCGTACATGTGTCTTACATTAGACTTTTTCTCAATGATATTACTTACAGTAGACGAGAAGATTTTCTGATATGGTCTTATTAATCCCACCAACAGTTGCTTCACATTTCCATAAACCGTCGTGTTTTGCACTGTCAACACTTTAAAGGTACATGTAACCTCTGCTTTGTTGGTACCGGATATAGACCTACGGTCTTTAAATTACCGTATTACATAGATGACTAGCCGTAACCCGTGAAATCACGGGTTTGAAAAGGCAGAGTGTAGGATTGGTTTTTGTGTTAAGAGTGTATCGCTGACTTTTTTGATGTTACGTAACGTCCGTCTTTGGTCGATGACGTAAACACCTCGATCGTCTGCCTCGCAGCACATCGTCTGCACGGACTCCTCAGCGTGACGTCATCCTACATGTATGACGTCATAGTTATCGTGACGTCATATTAAACTCTCAAATCCTTGGTAACGACCAAAAACCCGTCAAAACATAATTCTGCGAAGTTTTAACGGAAAAATCGCTTCACTATGCACAAATACATATCAAGAGGAAATCACCTGCCAAATCTGAGCCGAATCGAAGCATCACAGACGCAGTGCGGCGCCGAACAAAATTCGGGCTTAGCGTATTATAATATAGATACTTTTTCTCAATAACTAAAATGATACTTACAGTACACGAAAAGATTTTCTGATATGGTCTTTTTAATTCCACCAACAGTTGCTTCACATTTCCATAAACCATCATGCCATGAACTGACAACTGTCAAGGGAACCTCTGCTCCAGCGGTAGTTACACCATCAGGACTTGTCCATTGGTAGGCAGTAGCTCCTGGGTATTTACAGCTGAGACTATGAGTGGCCCCTTTCTCAGCATGAGGAAACCCCGTCAGTGTAAACTGGCCATTCACTGGAGAAAGAGATACTTATGTGATACCTCCATTTTGTGATATGGTGTCATTCAATACTCTACTGAGAACAACCATGATGGGTAGGCCTATAAGTGGGATTGTTCCTGAGACTTACATGTAAACGTGGATCGACCCTGGGTATCGAGATGGTCAAAGTGTCCCATTAATTATCGACATATAGATAGATGTTTGCCGCCGGCACTCTTCCCGGAGGCTATTCGCCGTTCACTGGACCTCATCCTCTCCCGAACCGGAGTTACGGGCTTCTTCATGCACAGTCACGATCGCCGTTCTGCCGGCAATGTATGCTGTCATCGGTTTTCAACATAGTCTGATATTTTTACCAACACCATCCACCAAACCTTCCTGGATGAGTAGACCTATAAACAAAATTTTCGTCCCTTTTCGGATAGGCCCTACTTACCCTCTGTGATATGCGACCACGTCCCACAGATGACGAAGACTGAACATAATCGGACAAGAAGATTCATAACCTGGAAAATGCATGTAGCATTTTCTAGAGTTTTATTAGAAAGTGGTCTCAGTGATATTATGTCATTTTCAGTATGACTCAAGCGGGTGATCCACTGTTGCGATTTTGGCTTGAGACGGGGTTGCGTTCCCTCGCGATCACCTTATATGGCAATCGGAAGTCCTTATAAGGTAATCGCAAGGGAACGCAACCCCGTCTCAAGCCAAAATCGCGACAGTGGATCACCCGCTTTAAGCGCGCTATTTCTAATGAACTCTACTCTCTCGCAACAGAAATATCGGGAATTTTTTTTATTGTGTACCCCTTATCTACTACTACGTCTTCGGTTTCCATCAGAGTAAGCCGAAAAGGGAAAGTTGCAGCTCCCTGGAGTAAATGTATCTATATAGCCAGTTCATGGTTGAGAGGCACTTGATTGATAGCCTACAATCCAAAAGTGGTAAAAAATAATACCAGCTACAGCACGAGTTTGTCCTTGTATAAACCTGGTTTATTTTCAACGAACATACCGTTTTTGTGGAATTCCTAAATATAAACTCGGTAAGTCCTTTCAGCGTATACGTACAGCGGTAGTCTTGAGCAGTGTCTAAGACAAAACATGATCGTAAAGCCTTGTCATCCGATACTAGAGGTCTTATATCCTCGTGAAGCCAGGTCCCCAAAATGCTTGCGTGGTACGTGCTTCAAAGAATCAAGACCTACCGTAGTTTTCAGCAGAAATTTTAAAAAAAATTCAGGCAGAGCTCCAATGTATTCAGATGGAACATAGTACATTTTACACTACACTCCAATGTATTCAGATGGAACATAGTACATTTTACACTACACTCCAATGTATTCAGATGGAACATAGTACATTTTACACAACACTAACGTCGGCGAACGAAGCATTTTCGGAATTGAATACAGTGTGGCTTTTAGGAAATCATGAGTAGGAAACTGAGCTTCTGTACATCCGTTTATGATTACAAAACTTTATAGGTAGGATACGTCTTTTGACATGATTCTGTGCTCGTAGGCCTAATGGTAGATCATAGTTGCTTGTTAATTCACAACATTTAGTGACATGTTTTTGAAAGAGAAAAAAGCCAAAAGCTTATAAATATCTACAGTCCTATTGACTTACATATTACATAATTACATGATTACATAATTACATAATTACATATTAATTGTATATAGCCTAGTATTTGTGGAAACAAATAGTGGAAGAAAAAATGAATTCTCCGCCTGTCCGCCTGTCGACAGGAACGTTTGCAGTGCACTCAGTGCACGTGCAAAAGTAGCCTACATTACTATTACCTACACACAAAGTATATACATAGGCCTATATGTAGGCTATTGACAGCGTCCAGAAAGCTACGATGCGGGCTACGGTCACTGTTACCGGACAGCCCTCTTCCACAAGTTCACCACACTACCATTCTACCACTTTCTTCTGAAGAACGGTCTGTCCACTGAACTTTCAACGTGGCCGTCATTCCTGAAATATTGTCAGTTGGGTTTCACAGATGGCAAATTCTCGTACATCGTATCACTCGCCATTCCGGTGTAATGTTTTTCACTGCCCCCCGTTTGCCAATGCCCCCAAACAAAAGATTGACGGAATAAGCGGCAACGTGACAATGAGGGAGGCACTGATAAACATGTCTTTCTGTATTTGAGTGTCCGCCGAACAATAAAGCGGGCATTGTCATACGGGGGGCATTCTCACACATTACACCTGTATCTCCTGCGTCTGGTTGGTTTTCGTAGAGGTTATTGGAAGTCTCGGCCCCACGATGAGGATTCGGCTCTTTGATTTGCTCACACTCGAAGCCTTCGTTGTCAGCGCCGGTAACCGCGGCATCAACTCGGCTCTCCAGTACTATCTGATCATAGTCACTTTCGATAGGAGCAGGTCTAGGCCCTGGCACGGCGTATTCTGTCTGGAATCGAAGTTTTTCGATTGTCTTACATTTTACAGTCATGAAAATTCAAGATCCGGCCGTAGCGAGAGAACGAGGTAAGGGTGAAGCACTCATTTCATATGACCCGTCCATCAGCATCAATAATTACAACCCATTCTTCGTGAGGATCTTAGAGTCATGAGAAAGAATACATTATGACATCATTTTCTCTATATATCGGGTGTCCCAAAAAAAGTGAACCGCTTTTTGACAAGTATTTTCTCAGCTATAGATAAACCGAATTCTTTGGAAATTTTCCCAAAGTAACCTTAGGGTATCATCAACAAGTCTGCAAAATATCTAAGAGAGGCGTCGCAAATTGTGCGAGTATTGTCAAATTCAAAAGAGCATGTCAAAAAATCCAATATCAGAGCTGTGCAATGTGACCTTCATCATGTTCATGCAGGTGTTGACATGCTGTTTTGAATTTGACAATACTCGCATAATTTGCGACCGATCTCCTACATATTTCGCAGACTTGTTGACGATACCCTAAGGTTACTCTGTGAAAATTTCCAATGAATTCGGTTTATCTATCGCTGAGAAAATACTCGTCAAAAAAAGCGGTTCACTTTTTTTGGGACACCCGATTTCTGGGAAAGAAATGATCAATTTAGGAATGATTTTGGAAATCTGAGCAATCGGCTGGAGGAAGGTCGAAAAAGTAGCTCAGCCGCATTACAATATAAAAAGGAAAAAGCTGTAGCTCACCTCCTTGCCAGCCCCAACATGGTCACATGTACATGTACATGTATTACGTTTCTTTCTATAAATTACCAGAATGGTTATAGCGACGAAGACTGTTAAGGCTTCTATTCTCGATTCTACTCACCTCAACTCGCACACTATTTCCGAATCCTAGTCTGTGACCAACCAGCTACATCTCAACAGGCTTCGACTATGACCGTGGATCCATCTGGTTTTCGACACTAGGATCATATCTTTGACTCGACAGCTGCAATCACCTCCGAAACCAATCCGAACAACATGGATCTCCGACACTGCAATCACCTCGAGACACGTCGAAACGAATGAAAACGATTTATGAGCTACAGTTCTCACAAGAATCCAGGAATTCCAGGGCAGTCCTCACAAAACAGTTCCACATGACCAGAAAACAAACAGTCTCTTATCACCGTGGAGAATCGGCAGCGCATAAGCCGAGTTTCTCAGGTGGCAGCACTGGTACCCGAGTCGAACATGGCGGCTGTGTCACATATCGATGTGTGTGTTGCCGACTAAACCGCGAAAGATGGAGAGTTTCGGTCGAGGTGAGCGAATTTAAGTAAATTCGAGGATGATCCAGTGATAATTTGCAATAGAACATGCCGAAATATAGATGCTGAAGGAGTGCTGTTTCTTTGTTTGGAGTGGAAATGTTCGCAGTGTAGGCCGGTTGTTTCATTGATCGCAGTGACCAGCTGGTGACACTTGAACGTTTCCACTTCAAATGTAAAATCGACTACGTAATTCCAATTAAGGAAGCTTTAGATTAATAGACGATAAACTGGAGGTCATCCTCAGCATGGTCTAAGCGTGTATACCTTTCATCTTCGGTACATTTGCTCCCCGCTTTGGAGTTGACATCTTCAACATTTGTGACACAGCCGCCATGTTCCGACTCGGATACCAGTGCTGCCACCTGAAAAACTCGGCTATTGCGCTGCCGATTCTCCACGGTGCTTATGCACCACAGTCTATACAGTCCAATATTCATAACATTTTTCTATATTCAATTCATTTCTAACCCGGCCCTAGTGGCTTGTGCTAAACAGCCTCGTTTATACCTCGACAGGTCTCTCACTCTCACGTGAGGGCAAATTTGAGAAACGATTCAGTACACGATATGGTTTAAATATGGCACGACCTTAAAAAACACTAAACACTTATTGAACACTTAGGGCCGATTTCACAAAGGGTGTTTAAGACTTAGACGCGTGTAACTTCGTCAGATGCATGGTGGAAGTGCGTGCATTTAGTGAAGTTACACGCGTCTAAGTCTTAAACGCCCTTTGTGAAATCGGCCCTTAAATTCTAACTAAACTGGTGAGAGTTAAATTAATATAAAATGACAATATGATTTGAACACGAAGTGAACTAATATATCTCAATCAATGAGGACTGTACAAATGAGCCATGGCCATGGGCGGGGCGGGGCTCAAATTAAAACAAGAGCGTCCGAAATTGCCAAGAAAAAGACGAAACACAGGTGCAATTAACTCAGAACTAACGAACAATAACACGTGGAACCCGATAAAAAGGTCGAGTACGAACTATGGACGGAAAATATAGGCCTATCTCAATGGGACAAGGAAAAATCTGAGAAACGCTACGAAGGTCTGGGCTTACTCTGGAGGCAGGGGACGAAATTAGAACTACTAACTAAGGCGGGAACGGAGTAAAATCTTCGAATTCGAAACGAGGAATTAACGAAACATACCTCAACAAGTGGAAGAAAGAACGCTCCAAGAACTAAATACTGGTGAACAAATCTCCTATCCAACGATAACAGTGCCTTATACGACCTCCAGAGCAAGACGCAGAAGAAAAACGAGAAGTCGGGCTGACCAATCCTCCCGACAACACGTCCCAAGAGAGACTGGCCCAGAACTCACGTGCTACTTGACCTTATAGTGACAAGTCTCGCGAGATCTCGGGCAATGTTGACAATTTATAGAAACGTCGTAACATAGACGACAAGAACTGCCGCGACGATGAAGAAAATAAGCAAAACCCGTGTGCTGGGGTCTGCGGCAACTCCTGAAATTATCAGAATTACATATAACTGTAAATGACCTTAGAGTCAAACATATACCGGTATCTAGGCCAAGTTTACGCCATCGGTTGGGCCGATGTCATAAGTCAGGGCGGGGTAGGTATTAACAATGGTGCCCCTTTTTTTCTTCAGTTGATATTCGATTGTCGGGGAATGAGGGATGTCGACCTCAGCCAACCCCATTATTCACATTTACCGGTACTAACCTTTCCTATTCCACGAAGAGACCGTACCAGTCTTAATCTTATGAGTCTTATCAGTCTTAATCTTGATAGCTTTAGTGTAATTACTTGAACCAATGTCGTTAACGGCCTTGACCCTGATGTAGTAAACGAAATCGTTAAGCAAACCAGTGATGTCAACGTTTATTCTCTTTGTCTTCCCGTCCTCCTTGATTCCTTTGAGAAGTTTAGGTTCCTTTCCCTCCTCTTTGTATTCTATTGTGAAAGTCTGCGGTGCACCTCCGTCAAAACCCGCCGTGAACCAAACGACAAGGCTTGTGTTGCCCTTTGCCAGGACTTTCAAATCGGTCGGCATGTCAGGGGGTACTGGTAAATATAAAATAATATAAAAACGATGAAATGATTTAAATGTCTTTGGACATTTGATCAAATGTGTCCACGCCAGCACAACTTTATTGCCGATCAGGGAACTTCTTATAAAGCTTTTACCGAGCTTTAGTCGAAGGGATTACCAAGAAAGGAATATCAATTTATGGTAAAAAGTCATTCTCCTGTAAAAAAGAGTGATGCCAATCTTTTCAAAACAGATGAAGTGGGCTTCACCAAATCAAGAACCCCCCCCCCCCNNNCCCCCCCCCCCCCTAGACGAAGTCACTTCGTCTTTTTTGGCATCAAAGAAATTTGAGACGCCCCCTTAGGCTTTGTGAATGATTCGAATCCTCAAATGTTGCACTGTTAGAAATAACAGAAGATTTTACAGAAAATCTGTGCAGCAGAGTCCCCAGCACTGGATCTGTAAAATTACAGAGTGATCTGTAAAACTACAGACTTAAATAAATGTTAACACTCAGAGACTTGACTGGAGGCTGACCAAATTATATTTCATACTGCTCTCAGAAGGCATCATAATGGGATGTCCAATGGAGTCCAACCAATACAGGAAAACATGAATCATACCATTAAAAAATTATGTAAATTTACAGAAAATGCTGGGGACTCTGCTGCAGGCACTTTCTGTAAAATTACTGCAAAATTACTACTGTAAAATTAATAATTTCTAACAGTGTGCCTACGATAAAGCACAGGCCCCTGGAGAGTTAAGGCCGTCTCACACGAGCGCCGAGTACGGCGTCAACTAGCGCGTTTTGAAAACGCCGACAAGCGCACAATTTAGCGCATAGTTGACGCCGTGTGAACGCACGTCCTGCGTTTTCAAAACGCAGACATGGCGTTCACAAAACGCTGGCAATGCGTTCTTTGACGCAGAGAATGCGCTAAATTAACGCAAAGTAGGCGTTTGTAAACGCGCAGTGCGCAGTGCGTTTACAAACGCTGCGTTTTCATGCGTTCTTGTGCGTTCTCATGCGTTTTCATGCGTTCTTAAACGCAGCGTTTGCGTTAATAGACGCACTCTTCTGCGTTTTCGAAAACGTTTTGGACATGTTGAAAACCAATGCGTTCACCCAGGGGTCTGCGTTTACAAACGCAGAGTTGGTGCACGCAGTGCGTCAACCCTGCGCTCATTTCAGCGTTTCATAAACGCCCCTAGGCGCACGGCCTAAACGCCGGATAAAACGCTCGTGTGAGACGGCCTTTAATCAGTAGAGTATTCCTCGTAAAATCGGGGGGAAGTGAGCATACTATGGCCAAATCTATAATATATTATATAAAAAGTCTTTTTATATAATATAGTATAGATTTGGCCNCCCCCCCCCCCCGATTTTACGAGATACTCTACTGATTAACTCTCCAGGGGCCTGTGGATAAAGCTAAACATCGAATACGATACTTTGTCGATGACGTCTAAAATGCCTTGGGGAGTCGCAAAATCTTTGGCAATGACATATTGATGACGCTGTGGCCCTGGTTTGTGGATGTGGTACGTTTGGGAGAAAGAACACTGTTGGTGCACTTTTACCAGGAGTAGAGCCCAAAGTGCTTTTCAAACACCCAGAGCTTACATGTAAAAAGTAATTGAATACTTGGCTGTCTACAAGAAAGGCGTTATGTAAATTTTCTTATTACTCACATGGCCTAGCGATCTCGTAATGGAAGAAGCTGCTTCCAGCAGCATTTGTAACTTTAGCTGTGTAGTTCCCACAGTCGTTCATCGTCACAGACGTTATTGTCATAATCCATGTTGCCTTACTTTGTTTTGTGGTTGTAACGTTCAGTGGCGAGGTCGGGTTCCCATCGAAGTACCAGTCGATTGATGTTGGAGGAGGATGGACTAAAATGTCCAGAGTGAGGCTGATACTCCGGCCGATATGGATACGCTTAAATGTATCCTTTTCGACCGCAGGGTTCCAAATAGCTGAGTCTGGAAGATAATGGAAAAGGATTAACTTCGATAATTCGAAACGTGAAATTTATATCACGAAGAATCAATCAGAATTCCTGAAAACAAATTAATCTAAGTGCCAATTTTTCTAGGTTGAAAGCTCAACTTTCTCCGTTCTAAATAAGCTTCTGTCTAAAACGCCTAGTTCAACGGAACCATTCCAGCCGATGCACACTGCCATCAGAGAGTTCCGTATCCGGACGCCCCGTGGACGAACAGTTTGGAAAGATAAGTCAGAAAAAAGAAACTTACAGTGGACTACAAGTGTCCGTTCCGCCTGAACCTTCACTTTCTTTATCGTGTCAACAACTTCACATCTGTATTTTCCTGCTGCATCCCTGACAACCGGCTTCAGGGACCAAGTTGATGCATTCCCTGATGATATCTTTAGTCCGTCTTTATACCAAGTATAAATCATCGGCCGAGCGAATGGCTGCCAAGCGTTGCAAGTCAAGGTGTGGTTGTTACCGACGATGGGGTTGTTGAAACCTGTGATGGTTGGTGGGTCCTTTGGAGGTCCTGAATTTGGTGTGAGCAATAATAAGCAATCTTATACATGTACATGTACTGTACATGTAATTAATCTGAAAGTATCAATCGTTGGGAGCGGGCTGGGTATGAGATGCTAAAGGCCCGTTTACACATGCAACTTTTCATATGCAACTTATGCAACTTGTTGCATGAACCTGATGAGACCAAAACGTTTCATAAAAGTTGCATGTGTAAAGGTCTCGGGCCACTTATGCGTTTTGCGCTGCGTGATGCGTCAAATCTTTTATTAGGAAGCAGAACGGCTGAAAATAACAAAAGATTTGACGCATCACGCAGCGCAAAACGCACAAGTGGCCCGAGACCTTTAGCGGACATGCACCTTGTTGCAACTCGATCACGCAGGATGTTGCATCGATTTTTCCATGTGTAAACCGTCCCAGGTAGTTTGCAACAAGTTGCAAGTTGCTGCAACTTGCAACTTGGTGCAACCTAGTGTAAACCGCCCTTTACTCTAGGTTCGGCATTATGCGAGCATAATTCCTTGGCTGCTCATTTAATCATGATATGAAAATATTATCTTTGTCTGTAGATGAACCAATGACTGGTGTAGGCCTATTATAAACAATGTATTGTAATACTAACATAAGTTGAATATTATATATGATAATTATAATTTGATGTGATAACAATATTAGCTGTACGTTTGCCTCTCGGGTAGCTATTGTGGTAAGCATAGGCACAGACGAGTAGTATGACTGATGACATACATGTAATTATATTCCCTGAGTAATCTAAGAACAGATGGCGTGATGAGAGTGCTCAAAAAATAACGCACATGTAGCCCTATGTACTTACTTGCTATGTCTATCCTCACAGCTTTGCTAAAGCAATAAGTATTTCCGAATTCTATACATCTCCAGTATCCAGCAGTTGATTCTCTCACTTTCTTAACGATAATATTGAAATCTTTATTGGATTTTCTTGATACTTGACAGTCTGTTCCCGGTGCCCATATTATGTTGTCTATTCCCCTTCTGACGTTGCATTTCCCGTCTGCCGAGGCAATCCCTGTGTCACCTGACTCTTTGAAGAGATAGTGGATCCACTGGACCAATCCACCCTTCGGATTTAGCACTCTACAAAATAGTTCAAGTCGATCATCGATGGAAGGATTAGTCTTGGAAGCACTGGTCACGTATAGGCCGGAACCTAAAACAAATACATGGCGTGTGCGTTTGAATTAAGATTTCGTGGAATCGTATACTTGACTTGTATCAAAAATTATTCATATAAGCTCGCCTTATAAGAATTTTTCCCCCTTGTATTTATCATCATCATTTATCATCAAGTATCGTACATGTGTCTTACATTAGATTATACTAAAGACTTTTCTCAATGATATTACTTACAGTACACGAAAAGATTTTCTGATATGGTCTTTTTAATCCCACCAACATTTGCTTCACATTTCCATAAACCGTCGTGCGTTGCACTGACTGTAAAGGTAACCTCTGGTCGTTTGGTAGTAAGACCGTTAGGGTTTGTCCATTCATAGGCAGTAGCTCCTGGGTATTTACAAGTGAGTGTATGACTGGCCCCTTTCACAGCATGCGGAAACCCCGTCAGTGTAAACTGACCAGTCACTGGAGAAAGAGATGCTTGGTATGATACCTCCATTTTGTGATAGGCCTACGGTGTCATTCAATACTGTAGGCCCTAGGCCTACTGAGCACAACCAAGGTCATCGTGGGACTCTTCCTGAGAGATGGTAACAGTGTCACATCATCGACCTAGCCAGCCCTCGTACAAATCGCCTTTGATTCGGCGCACGCTCCCGGGGGCTGTTCACCGTTCAATGGACTCATAGGGAGTTTTCGCAAAGCCCCGAAACGCCAGCGTGAACGCCAAACCTATTGTTCGATGCCACGAAGAGAGCACCGAACAAAAGGATAGACGTTCGCGTTGGCGTTTCGAGGGCTTTGCGAAAACTCCCTAGGCCTAATACATTGACGATCCTCTCCCGAACCGGAGTTACGGGCCTCTTCATGCACAGTCTGATATTTTTACCAACAGCCATCCACCAAACCTTCCTGGATGAGCAGGCTTATAAATACAAAATTTTTCGTCCCTTTAGTTCGGTCAATAAGCTCAAAATTGTGACCCGATCAGGACATAGCGGACAAAAGCGCCATTTTTTGCCCAAATGTTCCTTTAATATGGTACTTCAATTCTAGAAGGGGCGCCCAAGTCAGATCACCATGGTAACGTCAAAATCGGTGTTGAAGTTTAGGACACTGACTTTATCATTGGACCCAAGAACTGAGCTTTGTACAGGAAAATGGGACCCGATGTACATGTACAGCTAACTTTTGAACGGTTGGATTTACACCCCATAAATGTATTATCAACAGATAGAAACATGGTGCCTCAGAAGCAGGTAAGCATGTTCTTAATTGTTTTCAGTAGTTATTTAATAAGAAATTACGTTTTTTATGCAAATTAACACAAAATGGGTCAAATATATAAAAACGTCGTTTGCAATAGGAGCTATCAGCGAGTTGACCACTAGGTGTCACTAGGGCCCAATTCAATGCATCTAGCGGACCCAGTCATTATCGATCGAGCAGCGATCATAATAGATTTCCTGTACATTTGGTCCGCTAAGACTGTGCTGCCATCTGTTAGCAATATGCGCGGCTGACTGCTCCTATTACCTAATCAGTTAAAAATTACTAAAAGCATGCTATATGATTATAAGGCACCATGTTTATGGGGTGTAAATCCAACCGTTCAAAAGTTAGCTGTACATCGGGTCCCATTTGCCATGGTGATCTGACTTGGGCGCCCCTTCTATATGAAGTACCATATTAAAGGAACATTTGGGCAAAAAATGGCGCTTTTGTCCAGGTTGTCCCGATTTTTCTCGTTATTGACTCTACTACTTTTCGCTACTTACCGTCTGAGATATGTGACCACGTTCCAAAGATGAGGAGGATGGACAGTAATTTGATAATGAGATCCATAGCCTGAAAAACGTATGATGCATTTATTGACATCGAGATCCATAGCCTGAAAAACGTATGTGGTACATGTATTTATTTACATGTATATTGAGACCCATGTAGGCCTACTGAAAACCGCATTGACATTTCAATGGCTATAAAACGTCAGGGGTCGTATGCATAAAAGTGGAATAGGCTTATTCCAGGTATAACCTAACGTTATAACCTTAAGGGGGCGGTAGCCATAAGGAAGCGCACTGCAAATGGCGACTGAAAACAATTCATATTTTCTTCAAGCAAAAAGGTAGCATCGATTTCATGTATTTCTATGAAATTGCTACTCTTGTTCTACACATCTGAATTGTAAACGATGTGCTTTCATCTTTCATTAATCAGCTAATTAAGCAAACAATGAGACCCCCCATTTGACTTTTTCGTCATAGATTTCTCAGCAACAAGGCGACTGGGACCTGGCGTTTTACCACAAAATGTTGGGGAATACATATGTGCAGGTGCCGACGTTGAGATAATTTGCAAATTCTAATTCTTAGTAATGATAATTATGTAATTTGGGCCAAAAATTGGTCAAAAATGAACTTTTTGAATATCTCCCGAATCCTGTTGAATAGTGAAAAAAACTCAACGTCGCGCCCTGCGCACAAATATACTGCTGCCAAATGAAAAGAAACCACTGAAGTGCGATGCCTGATGGACGAGAAAAGTCTTCCCAAAATTTTCATATTTTGGCCTAAACACGCCTACGCTTTTCGAAATACGCGGGCTATTGAAGTAACCTCCTTATTGTCATTAAAATAGGCCTATGCGCACGGACGCACCGGGTGTACAAAAGCATTGTGCTGGACAATATTTTTGAAAGAGAGTAGGTTTGGGCAACGAACCATGATCAGCTTGTCCTTGACGCGTAATTTTATTAACAATACATGGTTATTCATAAATAAGACGGTTCAACCTTCGACCGCCGCACTAAAACGGCGCTGCATGTTTCCACTACCGCCCCCTTTTAAGTTATACCTGGAATAAGCCTATTCCACCTTTATGCATACGGGCCCTGTGGTATTTACTAATACTAGTGTCCCACTGGCGACTTTTTCCCACGACAAGGGGCGAATCTGAAGTCTGCGACATTCCCTCGACAAGCTGCGATATTTAGCATCAGTGGAACCTCCCTTAACGGACACCTCTGCCAGGAGGACACCTCTCTAATCAGGACACCAATGTTTAGTCCCAAACTGGTCATTTCTATTCATTTCAACCTCTGTAATCAGGACACCTCTCAATTAAGGACAGCATTTGTCAGTCCCGAAGGTGTCCTTAATAGAGAGGTTCGACTGTAATGTGTTTTGCATAATAGGGTCATGGAGCGAGAGAATCACTGCGAACATAGACGCCAGTCTACGAAGGTCTACGAACTTTTCATTCGTCCCTTGTCGCAGGCCAAAATTCGCCAGTGGGACACTAGTATAAGAGTTTTCTTGGAATTCCCTCTAACTTTCAGCGCGGTCTGAAGAAATTTCCTGAGGGCACGTCGATTGAGTCGACGCCAGTCATGCAGCCGCTGGTTAGCGCGCCGTTAGCGACCAGTAATAGTGAGCTGCGAGTAAAATATAGGAGTTCGAGCTTTTACTTTTCAAAAGACATACCGTTTCTGTGAGTTTCCTAACATCAAGTCGGTTGAGGGGGTTCTTCCTGCCAGAAACACCGGCCCAAACACCGATCACTCGCTTTATGTTGGACGAAAACGAAAACTATGCCTACGTCCTAAGACGTCTTCTCTACTCTTCCGTCTTGATAGGATAACTTCTTTTATTCTCAACATATAAGCTATCATAAAAGCTGACACAAATCTCCAAAAACTTAACATACACAAGTTCATATGCTACAAAACCCATCATTGTATTCACACCGTGACGCCTTTATTTGGCACAAAAGCTCAGGCCTGAATTTTTTTCAAGGCAACCAGCAAGTCGAAACCGATGATTTGATGTACATGTAAGCAATTTCATTCCAATGCAAGAAAAGGAATCATGTAAACACGTATCAGAAGTCGGTTCGTAAGAACACCGAATCGGGACACTTTTGCAGAAGTCACCCATCAGAAGTCAGCAACCACTCGATCGCTGACGACGACGAATTGTCAGGTGAATGTGACGACAGATTTTGAATTCAGAAACTGTAGGCCTACGGACTACGCTACTTTATAACACTTTCTATTTTCAAAAGAGAGCCGAGAAGACAACTTCGCCAACAGTTCTCAAGGCGGCTTTGCCACCTCCCCTCCTCAGGAATCTTTTGCCAACAGTGGTTATGAAACTGCCAAGATTTGTAACCTCCCTATCACGATGATCACTGCAACGGCTTCAACTGGGAATCGAACCCACAAGCTCAGAGGTGGGAGTACCAGTACTTCCACTCCACCACACTTGACTCTGCAACCGTTTCCTGGCCGTGGTGTCTAGATAATGGAACAGAGACCGACCTCATGTATTGGAATAAAAGTGTTTTATTCTGGATAAATGTACAAGGACTGAAAAGTAAACCGTCATTACAATGACTCACACTGATAACATTTTATGGCCCAACTTCACATGACTATAATTCCCTGTATGCCGCTACTGCCAGGTCATTTGTAGGGGGGCAAATGTCTCCCCGCACCCCACCCTGCTAGACCACTGAAAATACGATATTGGGCACTTTTTATGATGACAGGCTGTTTACAATTTTTATCGTCAAGAACCAAAATCCTTGTCAATCCTTGAGTCTTCATCGAAACACCAAACAAAACTTGACCACAACAAGAATTTTGCTGGGCTTACACTTTCACCACAGGAAATGCCCCTCCTAAAGCCTGCCGCACACTATAGCTATCTGCTGAGCAAAAAGTTATTCGAGACCGTTTGCTCAGCAGGCAGCTCGCGTGTGCGCGTAATTTCGGTGAGTTTTTTGCCTCACGAGGCAGAAAGCTCGCGTGTGCGCGTATTTTTCGGTGAGCTATCTGCTGAGCAAACGGTCTCGAATAACTTTTTGCTCAGCAGATATAGCTCCAGTGTGCGGCAGGCTTTAGTCGACTGTGAATAAGTCCAAAATATCTTGTGGTCAGGATAAAAGTGAATTTCTGATCCATTTATTTCCTCATAAAATAAAATTTGGAAACAAATACATGTACTCTAGTAGTGGAAGAAAAAAATGAATTGTGTCCGACTTCCCTGCGAAGTCGACAGAAAGGGTTTCAGTGCGCTCAATGAGCACGTACATTACATGTACGTGTACGTATGATATTATTACAAGTACATACATCTAGGCTATTGAGAGCGTCCAGAAAGCTATACGATCTGGGCTACGGTCACCGGATCACCTGACAGCCCTATTATATGATAAAATAGGTTCACCATTCTACCAGTTTTGCCACTTTCTTCTCATAAAATGTCTGTTCACCGAACTTTCAACATGGCCGCCATTTCTGATATTTTGTCAGTTGTGTTTGACAGATGGCAAATTCTCGTACATCGCATCACTCGCCATTCCGGTAGGCCTATCTCCAGCGTCTGGTTGGTTTTCGTAGATGCTGTAGGAAGTCTCGCGGGCTCCATGAGAAGGAAGATTGAGCTCTTTAATTTGCTCATACTCGAAGCCTTCGTTGCCAGCGGCATCACCTCGGCTCTCCAGTACTATTTGGTCATAGTCGGTTTCGATAGGAGCAGGTCTAGGCCCTGGCACTGTGTATTCGGTCTGGAATAGAAGTTTTCGATTGTCTTAGATTATACAGTCATGAAAATTCAAGTTCCGGTCATGGCGAGAGATCGAGGTAGGGCGGAGCATTTCATATGACCCGTCCATCATCAAAAATTACACTAATCCATTCTTCACGAGGATCTTAGAATCATGAGCTAGGATACATCATGACATCATTTTCTCTGCTAATATATTCTTGTTTTTTCGGAAAGAAATGGTCAGCTTAGGAAATGATTTTGGAAATCGTATTTGAGCAATTACGGGAGGAGGGTCGAAAAAACTGATATGCATTACAATACATGTATATAAAGGGAAAAGCTGTAACTCACCTCCTTGCCATCTCTGACATGGTCACATATACATATATTGCGTTTCTTGATATAAATTACCAGAATGGTTACAGCGACGATGACATCAACAACTGCCGCGACAATGACGACAATCTGCCAAACAGGCATGCTGGAGTCTGTGGGGACTTCTGAAATTTTACGTGAAGTTTACGTCAAAGGTTGGGCCATGCAGGAGGAGATAATCTCCTCCTGGTTGGGCAGATGTGGTAAGTCAGGGCGGCGTTGGCATTAACGAGCATGGGAAAGCATTTTTTCTCCAGTTGAAATTCAATTGTCGGGGAATAATGGATGTCGACCTCCACCAACACCAATGACGTACTAACCTTTCGTACCAGTTTTGATCTTGATCGCTTTAGTAAAACTACTTGAACCAATGTCGTTAACGGACTTGACCCTGATGTAGTAAACGACACCCTCAAACAAACAAGTGATGTCAACTGTTATTCTCTTTGTCTTCCCCTCCTCCTTGATTCCTTTGAGAAATTTAGGTTCCCTTCCCTCCGCTTTGTATTCTATGGTGAAAGTCTGCGGTGCACCTCCGTCAAAACCCGCCGTGAACCAAACGACAAGGCCTGTTTTGCCCTTTGCCAGGACTTTCAAATCGGTCGGCATGTCAGGGGGTACCGGTACTGGGAAAGTCAAGAGCATAAAAAGTATGAGATGATAAAATGCCAACTTCATTACATCCCATGACGTACAAATGTATACTAACCTTTACTATTCGTCAAAACCCGCCGTGAACCAAACGACAAGAGACCTGTTTTTCCCTTTGCCAGGACTTTCAAATCGGTCGGCATGTCAGGCTCCCGTTCCATAGAAGTCACGTTTTCATGGTTTTTGCACGGTTCATGCGTGAATTGTCATGTTTCACGGGTGAACCCAAGAATGGGCAATGTATTTCTTACGGCGTCATTTTTCTACCTTCGAACAAGTACGATTCATTTCATGCGTGAATAAATGAAAATCAGCCGTGACTCGAGGAATGAACATGCTCATTCTTTTGGGCGTGAATTCTGTGGAACCAACCCCCTAAATGGAACGGGAGCCTCAGGAGGTACTGGGAAAGTGAAGAGTATGAAAAGATGAAATGATAAAATGCCTTCGTTTCCTTTAGGTAGTTGTTCAAATGTATCCACATCAGCATGCCGTAACTTATATTGCCGATCACAGATTAGAACTTCTTCACTATCATTTCACGGAACTTAGACTCTGTGGCCCTGGGTTGTGGATGTGTGGTATATTTGGGAGAAAGAACACTGTTGATGCACTTTTACCAAGAAAGTGCTTTTCAAACGGCAGAGCTTGTAAATGAAAAAGTAATTGAATACTTAATTGGTCGTTGTCGGCAAGAAAGGCGTTATATCAATACTCACATGGCCTAGCGATCTCGTAATGGAAGAAGCTGCTTCCAGCAGCATTTGTAACTTTAGCTGTGTATTTTCCATAGTCGTACATCGTCAAAGACTTTATTGTCATAACCCATGTAGTCTCACTTTGTTTTATGGTTGTAACGTTGAGTGGCGAGGTCAGGTTCCCATCGAAGTACCAGTCAATTGATGTTGGAGGAGGATGGACAAAAATGTCCAGAGTGAGGCTGATACTCCGACTAATATGAATACGCTTAAATGCCTCCTTTTCGACCGCAGGGTTCCAAATAGCGGTGTCTGAAATATAATGAAAAAGGAAAGTAATTCGAAACTAAAAATAAATATTCATATCACGAAAAATCACAAGAATTAATGATAAAAAAACATTATATGTGCTAATTTTTCTATTTGGAAGCTCAGCTTTCTCCGTTCTAATCATCCCAGTCTGGTGTCATCTGAGAGTTCCGTGTCCGGACGCCCCTTGCACGAACAGCAGATTGATAATTTAGAAAAAACGGGGTTCAACCTTACAGTAAACTGCAAGTGTATCTTCCGCCTGAACCTTCACATTCTTTATCGTGTCAACAACTTCACATCTGTATTTTCCTGCTGCATCCCATCTTGACATATCAAGGCCTACGGTCACTCCGCCCTTCGAACTGCGCTCCCTTCACCCTTGACATTTTCCCTCCTGAATTCCACTCGCAGCAGACTGTGCCGTTTATCACGCTCGCCCCCACTGCTGTCATCAAATATAATCCAGAAGAAAATATTTCACCCAAAAACATATTCAACGTTAAGCATACCTGTGTTCTTTATTACTTGATATCAAAATCCTTCATTTTACAGCATAATTCGTCAAAAATACAATAATTATTTGTTAAATCGCGAAGAACATCGATAGAAAGAAGAGCCAACTTGAGAGCCAATTAGAAAAGTCCTCGCATACATTAGTAGTCCACAGTGACACTGAACTTCGACGCAGTTGAAGCCGAGTAAAACATGAATGGTATCCCTTTCCCGGTCATATTTGACACAAACAAGTCCTTCCCTGATGCAAACACGTGAATAGTATCCTTCTGATGTGAAGCTAGCGACGAAACGTTGTATTTTCCGCAAATTTCTGACCCCAAGCGACAGATCGAAGTTCTGAAGCCGCCATGTTTGCTCTGTTGATTCACCTCGCGCCCAGGTGCATCTGGTCACATACACTACGTATTTCGTGTACTTCGTTAATTGCTCAGTTCCTGGAGGCGAGGTGACAGCTCAGCGAGAGCTCTGATTGGCCGCTCATCTCTCGGCGGCAATGCGAGTGGAAATGTGGGTAGTTTCAGGCAAGGGTGGACTGAGCGAGAGTAGGAGTGATAGGAACCCTTGTCAGGGCAAGATGGCTGCATCCCTGACAACCGGCTTCAGGGACCAAGTTGATGCATTCCCTGATGATATCTTTAGTCCGTCTTTATACCAAGTATAAATCATCGGCCGTGCGAATGGCTGCCAAGCGTTGCAGGTCAAGGTGTGGTTGGTACCGACGATGGGGTTGTTGAAACCTTTGATGGTTGGTGGGTCCTTCGGAGGTCCTAATTTGGTATGAGCAATAATAAGCAATCTTACATGTACTGTACATGTAATTAATCTGAAAGTATCAATCGTTGGGTGCGGGCTGGGTATGAGATCTTTAGGTTCGGCATCATTGCGAGCATAATTCCTTGGCTGCTCATTTAATCATGATATGAAAATATTATCTTTTTCTGTAGATGAACCAATGACTGGTGTAGGCCTATTATAAACATTGTATTTTAAAGCCCCACTGTATTGAATGTGAAAAACGCAAATCATCGCCGCGATTCTCGCACGACGTCACGACGTCAGCGAAGTGTAAAATGTGCTCTGTCAGAATACATTGGAGCTCTCCCTGCAGGTTTTTCCAATGCGTGCTGAAAACTAGGCCTTGATTCTGTGAAGTGCGTATCAGGCAAGCATTTTGGGGACCTTCACGAGGCTATGGGACCTCTATGTGTACTCTCCTAACTTTTTGAAAATATCGTAAAATTCAATACTGTGGGGCTTTAATACTAAGAAAAACTGAATATGACATAATATGATAATTTGATGTGATAATGATATCAGCTGTTACGTTTTTGCCTCTTGGGTAACATAAGCATAGGCCTAACAGACGAGTAGTGTAACTGATGACATACGTATGTATATTTTCTGAGTAATCTAAGAACATTAGGCTAATAAATGATGACGTGATCAGAAGGCTCAAAAAATAACACACACCTGTACTTACTTGCTATTTCTATCCTCACAGCTTTACTAAAACATCCAGTATCTCCGAAATCTTTACATCTCCAGTATCCAGCATTTGACTCTCTCACTTTCTTAACGATAATATTGAAATGTTTATTGGATTTTCTTGATACTTGACAGTCTGTTCCCGGTGCCCATATCACGTTGTCCAACCCAGGGTTGACGTTGCATTTCCCGTCTGCCCAGGCAATCCCTCTGTCACCTGACTCATTGAAGAGACGTTGGTTCCACTGGACCGATCCACCCTTTGGATTTGTCACTCGACAAAATAGTTCAAGTCGATCATCGATGGAAGGATTAGTGTTGGAAGCACCGGTCACGTATAGGCCGGGACCTGAAACGGATACATGGCGTGTGCGTTTGAACAAGGTTTTCGTGGATTCGGTAAACATGACTTGTATCGAAAATTCATAGGCCAAAGCTCGCCTTATAAATTTTTCCGCCTTGTATTTATCATCATCATTTGCCATCAAGTATCGGACATGTGTTACATTAGATGATACTAGGACTTTTTCTCAATAACTATGATACTACTTACAGTACACCAGAAGATTTTCTGATATGGTCTTTTTAATCCCACCAACATTTGCTTCACATTTCCATAAACCGTCGTGCGTTGCACTGACTGTAAAGGTAACCTCTGGTCGTTTGGTAGTAAGACCGTTAGGGTTTGTCCATTCATAGGCACTAGCTCCTGGGTAGTTACACGTGAGTTTATGAGTGGCCCCTTTCACAGCATAAGGAAACCCCGTCAGTGTAAACTGGCCATTCACTGGAGAAAGAGATGCTTGATGTGATACCTCCATTTTGTGATATGGTGTCATTCAATACTCTACTGAGAACAACCACGATGGGTATAAGCAAAAATAGATTTCTTCCTGAGACCTACATGTATACGTGGATCGACCTACAGATAGATGTTTGCCTCCGGAGGCTGGTCGCCGTTCACTGGACCTCATATTGACGACCCTTTCCCGAACCGGAGTTACGGGCTTCTTCATGCACTGTCACGATCGAATTCTGCCGGAAATATCTGATAAATGTATGCTGTCATCGGTTTTCAACATGCACAGTCTGCTATCTACCAAACCTTCCTGGATGAGTAGGCCTATAAACAAAATTTTCGTCCCTTTTCGGATAGGCCCTACTTACCCTCTGAGATATGCGACCACGTCCCACAGATGACGAAGACTGAACATAATCGGACAAGAAGATTCATAACCTGAAAACCCCATGAAGCATTTTTCTTAGAAAGCGGTGTCAGTGATATAGGTATGTCATTTTCAGTATGACTCAAGAACGCTCTTTCACAAGCAAAGTTTACGCATGCAACAGCATCATGCAAGATCAGCATGATTTTGTTGATCACGTGATTGTCATATGACTTAGATATATTATCTGATTGGCTGATCCAGTATCTGGTGTTGAAGCTTACCTGCAACATGCAACAAAATACATGGAACTGCAGAAACCTATTTCTATCAACAGTGTTGCAAATCCTGGCGTGTTGATCAACAGTGTTGAAGGACTAGTTTAGACGGTGATAAACATACCATATTTCATGTTGATCAACAGTGTGGCAGGGAATTTGTTGATAATAATGTAAACCGGCCTTAATGAACTCTATTCTCGCAACAGAAGTATCGGGAGTTTTGGACTCGATAGCCCTTGTCTACTGCCTCTTCGGTTCAAAGTAAGCCGAAAAGGGAAAGTTGCAGCCTCCCTGGAGTAAATGTATCTATAGTCAGTTCATGGTCGAGAGGCACTTGATTGATACAATTCGTATCCAAAAATAATAATTCAACACAATTTTTCCTTATAGCCTACACCTGGTTTATTTTCAACGAACATACCGTTTTTGTGGAATTCCTAAATATCAGCTCGGTGAGTCCTTTGCAGCGTATGCGTACAGCGGTAGTCTTGAGCAGTGTCTCAGACGAAACATGACTCGTAAAGCCTTGTCACCCGATACGTTTCTCAGAATATCTCAACTTCCTTGGCAGAAAACGTGACGATTAGGATGAACACTGCTATCATTCCATCACAATGCAACAAACGAAGGAAACAAGCAAAAGTTTTTAAAGCCCCGCTGTATTGAATTTTACGGTACATGTATTTTCAAAGTGTTTGAAAAATTCATGTTGAGGTCTCATATTCTCGTGATGAAGGTCCCCAAAATACTTTCCTGAAACTTACGTCAAAGAATCAGGCTCTAGTTTTGAGCACAATTTGAAAAAACTGCAGGCAGAGCTCGAATGTATTCAGTTAGAGGAAAGTACATTTACACAGCAATGGGTCATATGAATAAAGAGTAGCAAATGCTTTTACTTGAATTTTGCAATACAAATGCACTATGCAATGCTGTACAAATCTGAAGTAAAAGCATTTGCTTGTCTTTATTCATATGACCCACTAACGTCGGTGAAGGAAGCATTTTTCAATGGGGAGCGCCAATTGGTCACGTGATGACTACTGATAGAGCAGACGAGACACCTAGCGTTGACCTAGGCCCATTGTTCGAGAGATGCGGTTCACCAAGCACGGCCAATCACACCTTGAATCGTCATGAATAATAGGTGGCATTGGTGTACTATCAGTTCAAAACCACGCGTATATTCTCGCGTGGTCTGCGTGATCGGTGTTCCCTATTGAATACAGTGTGGCTTTAAAGGAAATCATGAGTAGGAAATTCAACTTCTGTACATCCGTTTATGCAGGAAACGTCTTTTTACAGGCTTAATGATATACAGATGATAGTGCCTAGTTTATTCGCAACATTTAGTAACTTATGTTTTTGAAGGAGAAAAAGCCAAAAGCTTATAAATATCTACAGTCGTTTTGGCTCACGACACATATTAATTCATATAGTTTTGGAAACAAATAGTGGAAGAACAAATGAATTCTCCGCCTGACGACTGTCCGAAGTCGACAGGAACGTTTCAGTGCGCTCAGTGAGCACGTGTATTACAGTACATTATGGTACTATTACCTACACAAAGTATATACATGTACATGGACATGTACAATGTAGGCTATTGATGGCGTCCAGAAAGCTATGATACCGGCTACGGTCATTGTTACGTCATTTCTGATATTTTGTCAGTTGGGTTTCACAGATGGCAAATTCTCGTACATCGTATCACTCGGAATTCCGGTATCTCCAGCGTCTGGTTGTTTGTCGTAGAGGCTGTATGAAGGCTCGGCTCCATGAGGAGGATTCTGGTCTTTAATTTGCTCATACTCGAAGCCTTCGTTGCCAGCGCCGGTAACCGCGGCATCAACTCGGCTCTTCAGTTCTATTTGATCATAGTCGCTTTCGATAGGGGCAGGTCTAGGGCCCGGTATTGTATAGTCGGTCTGGAATAGAAGCTTCGATTGTCTTAGATTACCAGTCATTAAAATTCAAAATCTAATACAAGACACTATTCGTGTATTAGCGAGGGAGCGAGGTACCGATTTCTTATGACCCCTCCATCAGCATAAATTACAATCCATACATGGCGAGGATCTTAGAGTGATGAAATAGGATGCATTATGAAATAATTTTCTCTCTTATCTCCACTGAAAAACTCTGCTTCATCAAGATGACGAACTTACATGTAGGTTCGTTTTCCATTATCACCACATGTAGGTTCGTTTTCCATTATCACCAAACTGAGTATCTAAATTCGTCAAAATGACAAGTCCACGTTCGTCATTTTGATGAATCCTTGTTTATGTTCGTCACCTCGTCATTTTGACGAAGCAGAGTTTTTCAGTGCTGAAAAATATATTCTTGTTTTTCGGAAGGAAGTCATTTTGGAAATTTGAGCATTTAAAGTCCGCTGGAGGAAGGTCGAAAAAGTTGCGCAGTCGCATTACAATATAAAAAGGAAAAAAATTGTAACTCACCTCCTTGCCAGGCCCGCCATGGTCACATTTGTTTTGTTTCTTGATATAAATTACCAGAATGATTGTAGCGACGATGACATCAACAACTGCCGCGACGATGACGACAATCTGCCAAACGGGCATGCTGGGGTCTGGGGCGACATCTGAAATTATCAGAATTAACTGTGAATGACCTAATGTAGAGTCAAATCGCTACATGTATCTACATGTAGGGGAGACCGGGGCTGGTTGTAACAGGGGTAGGTTGTAACAGGGCTAATATTTCCTTGAATATCCGCTGGGAAGGGCTGGGTTTCCTCACATATATTGGCACTGATATCGACCACCTTTGTACCAAAGGGCATCTGACTATACGAATTCACTCTCAAAAAAATTGACAAAAACCGTTTTTAGTACATGAAAGTAAAAACATGACATGATCAGAAAAGCTCTCCTGCTTCACTGCCTGTGCAGTTTTAGAAGTTTGTTTGGATACTATTTGAATAATGATGTAAAGTCTGTACAACTGGTCCAGCGTGATAAAGCCCACCTCCACATGCATAGGTATCGCAGCACACATTTGACCTGAACTAAAGGGTGGGGTTGGTTGTAACAAATTTGATGGGGCACGTTGTAACATGTTAGAACCTGCTCCAAACCTGTTAAAACCTACTCCACTTTTCTACTTCTAGTTCTAGTTCTTATTGGCCCCTAAACCAACCTCTTTTGTTGGTGTAGGGGATTGGGGATTCATGGGACATCGATTAATTTAGCTGGTGCTGGATTTTGTTGGCCCTACTCTTACAGTGGCGCAAGATCTGTAGTCCAGGGTATAGGGGCCTACCAAGTACTCCACCAAGCAAAAAATACATTGATTTTACTTATCAGTTCCAAAACACAGAATCCCACTCAATCTTACCTCGGACAACCTAGCCCCAACACGTGTTACAACCTACCCCAACATGTGTTACAACCAACCCCGACATTTTTTAACGGGGTTGGTGGTAACAGCCGACTTTGGACCCATTTTTCAGAGACATGGATAGAGATGGCTAAATTTTGTTTAGTGCACAAGTAACCATTGATACCAAATATTCAACAGACCAAGCGGGTTTTAAATACATCCTGTAATTAGGGAGTAATAGACCTCCGAAGAAAAAGTGTTACAACCAGCCCCGGTCTCCCCTACGTCAAGTTTATGTCATAGGTGGGGCCAGGAGGAGATACATGTAATCTGCTCCTGGTTGGGCAGATGTCGTAAGTCAGGGCGGCGTTGCTATTACATTTTTTCTCCAGTTGAAATTCAATTGTCGGGGTACCAACCTTTCGTATCAGTTTTCATCTTGACAGCTTTAGTGTAACTACTTGAACCAATGTCGTTAACGGCCTTGACCCTGATGTAGTAAACGAAATCCTCAAACAAACCAGTGATGTTAACGGTTATTCTCGTTGTCTTCCCGCCCTCCTTGATTCCTTTGAGAAGTTTAGGTTCCTTTCCCTCCGCTTTGTATTCTATGGTGAAAGTCTGCGGTGCACCTCCGTCAAAACCCGCCGTGAACCAAACGACAAGACTTGTTTTGCCCTGTGCCAGGACTTTCAAATCGGTCGGCATGTCAGGGGGTACTGGCAAAGCCAAGAGTATAAAAGATGAAATGTTTTAAATGGCTCTGATCAGCACCAGGGCAGTTAGGAACATCCTGGAGGTTGGGGGAGGGCAAAGATTTGATAAAATGTTAGTAGCGGGCCGTAGCCGTAGTCCCTGGCAGCGCGCGCCGAAATATCGGCGGAGAAGGTCCGGGGGCCTCCCCGGGAAAATTTTAGAAAATAAGAGTGCTTTTACGCCATTTCCCGGCATTTGAGAGCAAATTAAAATTGGACACCCAGCCATGTAGGCCAGAGTGTGGTTCTCATTGGTTTATTGGACTTGGGCGTTTCGGGACTAAAGGCAGCCATATGCCGAGCCTGTAAATTTTTAGTTTTGACAAACCTATAAAAATATTGGCCCTGAGCACAACTTATTGCCGATCATGGCAGCTTTAATCGAAGGGATTACGAAATTGTAGTCAACTTATGGATTCCAGCTAGACAAATCGAGGCCTACCGGGTCACTCCGCCCTCCGACTACGCTCCAGCGAGGGCAGGAGTGATTGCTTGTCAGGGCAAGATGATGGATTGAAACATTTATAAAACCTTTCTGAATGAAGAATCGATCCTCAAAATTCGAACCTCTACATGTAGCCAAAGGTAAAGCTAAACACTGAATACGGTACTTCATCGATGACGACCAGGTGCCTCGAGCAGTGAGTCGCAAAATCTTGACATGGTACAAAAAATGTATACATGAGGGGAAGGAACACTTTTGAAGCACTTTCATCCTCACTAAAAAGCAGTGTTTTTAATTTCGAACGCCAACAGCTGAATATAAAGAAATTGAATAGTTTTCCACGAGAAAGGCGTTATGTTAATTCTTTTTACTCACTTGGCCTAGCGATCTCGTAATGGAATAAGCTGCTTCCAGCTTTATTAGTAACGTTAACGCTGTAGTTCCCATAGTCGTCCATCGTCACAGACTTGATTCTCATAACCGATGTAGTCTGGACGTTGGTTGTAACGTTCAGTGGCGAGGTCAGGTTCCCATCGAAGTACCAGTCGATTGATGTTGGAGAAGGATAGACTAAAATGTCCAGAGTGAGGCTGATACTCCGGCGGATGTGAATACGCTTAAATGCATCCTTTTCGACCGCAGGGTTCCAAATAGCCGAGTCTGAAAGATAAAAAATAAAGAAAAAAAAGATTTATATAACGAAGAATCATCAGAATTCCTGAAAAAAACGTTAATCTAAGAGCCTATTTTTCTAGCTGAAAGCTCAACTTTCTCCGTTCTAAATAAGCTTCGGTCTAAAACGCCTAGTTCTACGACCATTCCAGCCTATGCATTTAAGTCAGAAAAATGAAGCTTACAGTAGACTGCAAGTGTCCCTTCCGCCTGAACCTTCACATTCTTTATCGTGTCAACAACTTCACATCTGTATTTTCCTGCTGCATCCCTGACAACCGGCTTCAGGGACCAAGTTGATGCATTCCCTGATGATATCTTTAGTCCGTCTTTATACCAAGTATAAATCATCGGCCGGGCGAATGGCTGCCAGGCCTCACAAGTCATGACGTGGTTGGTGCCGACGATAATGGGGTTGCTGAAACCTGCGATGGTTGGTGGGTCCTTAGGAGGTCCTGAATATGATGAAAGTATAAATCATTTAATACTTAAGTCGTATCATTTCGTGCCATAGATAAACCAATGAGTTGTTTATCGTACACTATGTACGGGAGAATCCAACTTACCTCGACGCGAGTCCAGGTCATAAAAATTTTGTAAATTCTAAAAATATCATAATATACCGGTAGTAGGGTAGCATAATGGTAGATGGAACAGCTTAGGTAAAATACAAGCTGTTCCATTTACCATTATGCTACCCCTACGATAAATGTATAATTAGAACTTATAGAAAATTTTTATGACATGGACTCGCGTCGAGGTAAGTTGGATTCTCCCGTATGTTGGCCTATAGCCTACCCACTGCCATAAAATGAACGAGTCGTATTCATGAAAGGATGCTGATGAAATATCGGCCTACACTGTCTTCATTCAAATATTTGTAAATAAAGACATCCTCATTCTCATCGTCTTCGGGATGTTCAACAACCATGGCACACTTACTTGCTATGTCTATCCTCACAGCTTTACTAAAGCATCCAGTATCTCCGAAATCTTTACATCTCCAGTATCCAGCAGTTGATTCTCTCACTTTCTTAATGATAATGTTAAAATGTTTATTGGATTTTTTTGATACTTGACAGTCTGTTCCCGGTGCCCATATTATGTTGTCCAACCCACGTTTGCATTTCCCGTCTGCCCAGGCAATCCCTCTGTCACCTGATTGATTGAAGCGACGTTGGCCCCACTGTACCAAGCTACCCTTTGGATTTGTCAATTGACAAAATAGTTCAAGTCGATCGTCGATGGAAGGATTTGTGTTGGAAGCAGAGATCACGTATAGGCCTGAACCTAAAATAAATACATGGCGAGGCGAGTTTGAATAAGGTTTTCGTGGATTCGGTATACATGTATTTACATCATCATTTGTCATCAAATATCGGATGTGATGTGGTCTTTAAATTATTTCATAGATGATACTTTTCTCAATAAATACTCGACTTACAGTACACGAGAAGATTTTCTGATATGGTCTTTTTAATCCCGCCAGCAGTTGCTTCACATTTCCATAAACCATCGTGTTTTGCAGCGTCAACTGTAAAGGTAACCACTGCTCCATTGGTAGTCATACCGTTAGGACTTGTCCATTGGTAGGCAGTAGCTCCTGGGTATTTACACGTGAGTTTATGAATTTTTCCTTTCTCGGCCTGAGGGAACCCCGTCAGTGTAAACTGACCATTCACTGGAGAAAAGACACGAAGGTGCGTGTTGATGGCGTCAACCAATGTAGCACAACCATGATGAATTTGTTCGTGGGATTCTTAGTCCTGAGGTTTACATACCGATATCTTCCCGTAGCATGGTCACCTTGGCGATGGTCATAGAGTTACAATATCGACCTAGTACAGCCTTGTACAGATCGTGTTCACCTTCGGCACGCTCCCCTGGTGCTTAGAGTTTTTGCAAAGCCCCCGAATTGCCAACGCGAACGTCTATAGATCCAGCTATTGTGCGGTGCTCTCTTCGTGGCGTCGACCAATGGGGTAGCGTTCGCGTTGGCGTTTCGTGGGCTTTGCGAAAACTCCCTATCGACGATCCCTACCCGGAACGTGCGGCCACTTCTCTAAAAAATGAAGAGTGAAGCTTTCATTCCATTGGAGTGGGCCAGTGACCACTCTTAAAAATTTCACTCGAATTTCACTCTAAATGAGTGAATTTCACTCATTTAGAGTGAAATTTCACTCTTTTTGACCTTGTCAGGCTAAGTGAGAACAGAGTTGACTCTCTGGTGAATTTCACTCTGTAAAGAGTGAAATTTCACTTTAAATGAGTGAAATTCACTCATTTAGAGTGAAATTTTTAAGAGTGGTCACTGGCCCACTCCAATGGACTGAAAGTTTCACTCTTCACTTTTTTGAGATTGTGCACCACGCGTGGTGCACAATCTGAGGTGTCCCGGCAATATCTGATAAACGTATACTGTCATTGGTTTTCAACATGCACAATCTGATATTTTTACCGACACCATCCATCAAACCTTCCTGGATGAGTACAAAGAAAAAATTTTCGTCCCTTTTCGGTACTTACCGTCTGAGATATGTGACCATGTGCCAAAGATGACGAGGATGGACAAAAATTTAATAACGAAATCCATGCCTGAAAAACGCATGTGCCATTTATTGATATGGAGATCTATGCCTGAAAAACGCTGGCATTTATTGATTTCGAGATCCATGCCTGAAAAACGCATTACGGATTGATTGATATGGATATATACAAAAGGTCTGTGGCATTAACAAAGCGGGTTTTTTTGGGAATCCCCTCTCAGCGCGGTCTGAACAAAATTTCGAATGGCAGTCCGTCCGCCATAACATCCAAATGTGGCTTGCAGCGCGGTGCTCCACTGTGGACTGGAAATAGTGAGCTGCAAGTAAAATAATGGAGTTAGAGCTTTTTTATTTTTCAAAAGACATACCGTTTTTGTTGACTTTCCGAACATCAAGTCGGTTGAGGGGGTCCTTCTTGCAACAAACACGGAGCACTAGAACGCTTTGTTAGACGAGAACGACAACTAGGCCCGGGAACTACGCCTATCCTAAAACGTTTCCTCTCTACTCTTCCGTCTTGATAGGCTAACTTCTTTTATTCTCAATGCTATCATAAAAGCTGGCACAAATCTCCAAAAACTTGCATACGAGTTCATATGCTAGAAAACTCATCATTGTATTCACACCGTGACGCCTTTGTTTGGCACAAACGGCTCAGGCCTGAATTTTTTTCGAGGCAACCAGGAAGTCGAAACAGATGATTTGATGTACGTACGTTAGTACGCAATTTCATTCCAATGCAAGAAAAGGGATTAATATAATGTCCGTTAAAACAATCATGTAAAAACCTATCAGAAGTCACCAACCATGGCATTCATGTGTCACCCAATTGATCTCAACCGTGTCACATCTCATGGACTTCAGGAACGGTAATACTCAGGTTGATATGATCATACTCGACTTTTCCAAAGCCTTCGACGTGGTCTCTCACAGGAAGCTTCTTGCCAAGTTAGCTCACTATGGAGTACATGGTCATCTCCACAAGTGGATCATGAGTTTCCTAGGGGGACGTACGCAGCAAGT
>NMRB01004618.1:14469-34015 GCA_002633025.1 Notospermus geniculatus
CAACCGTTACAAAGTTAGCTGTACATCAGGTCTCACTTTCCTGTACAAAGCTCAGTTGCTGCATCCGTCGGCGTCCAACGTTGAAGTCAGTTTACAAAACTGAATATGCAAATTAAGTGGGTTGCCCAATGATGCCAATGTGTCATCAGGCAGATTCTAAAACTACATATTCAACTCTCTTATATTCAACAAAAAAATCTTCTATAGACCATATTGCACGGTTCAGCCAAAAAACGGGGTTTCGCTGCCGGACTAATTTGATCCTCTGATGGAAACAGTCTGGCAATTGAGTTTTATTGTTTATGGTACCGTACTAATAAAGAATACTTTTGTAGAAAAAAGTTCAACGATTTATGGAATGCAGGGTTTTCAATTTCCAGGATGAGGGCATACCAGCTATTTTCAAGATGCCTATTTTGGGCGCATTTTTGCACGGCCGTGCCTGCCTTACAGATGATATGAAGACATCTTATAAGAAAAAACAGCAAGATTCAGTGATGCTCACAAATAAAGTCTATCATTCAATCTTTTCTCAGTTGTCCACATTTTTTTTACACTTTAAGATGTCATTTCCAAAGCAGACATCGCCCTTAGGTATACTGCCCACTTCGGAGCTAGCTCCAGGCCCTTTATCCGCCCTATCATTGCAACTAGAGGCATCGGAGATGCCGTAGGCTTGCCTGTTTGTTGTGCTTTGTTGATGCTTGTGTTTACTTGAAGAGGGGATGGGTTAGCAGGTGACGAGGGCAGGTTGTGACTGTAGAAATGGGAAGTCAACTTCCAGAGCTTTGCAAATTTTCGACCCCAAGCGGGGTCTTCTTCAGGCTGGCACTTTATTGCACGATACCTAGCTTTAGTTTGATACCAAACATGACCACCATGGTTCAACTGGTCACTAAATCATTGAAGTAGGTTGATTCAAACTGACATTACATTACGTTTAGTAATAGGTCAGCAGCGCCACCAGGTAACTGCAGTAAAAACCGATCTTCTGCTTCCTGTAGTTCTTCTGGGGTCAGCTCCGAAGTCCATGATTTCACTCCATCTCCCCTCACCGAAATCCAGTATGAAAACCGATATAAAACCAGTACTGATCCAGTAAGGCTGCCCAGTAAAGAAACCCAACCTATCCCAGTAAGAAACCTGACCTACCCAGTAAAAGGCCAGTAAGGATCCAGCATGTCCCCAGTAAGGATCCAGTAGTAATTTAAATTTTTGGACCCCCTGGAGCCTTACTGGTAATCCACTGGGAACATACTGGTTTCATACTGGGCAGCTTTGTTCCCAGTAAGATCCCAGTAAAACCCAGCAAGGTTCCCAGTATGTCCCAGTAACATCCCTGTAATCGGCCAGTAAGGTCCCAGTGTGTTGCCAGTAAGGTCCCAGTGTGTTGCCAGTAAGGTCCCAGTGTGGTGCCAGTAAGGTCCCAGTGTGGTGCCAGTAAGGTCCCAGTGTGGTGCCAGTAAGGTCCCAGTGTGGTGCCAGTAAGGTCCCAGTNTCGGGACGTTTTTTTGGCGTGGGTCTATGATGCCCCGCTTTCAGTGAAGCTACGAATGTCCCGAGTATATAATTCTCAAACGTTTCTTGCAGTTTCTCCTATTGATTCTTAATCTATGTCATGACCACTGACGAATGAGTGACAATAGACGTCGGCCTACTGTTCTGAGACAACCAAGTCCAATCCAAGTCTCCGCTAGGCTAGGCCTACAGTACGCCTCAAGGCCTAGGCCCACGCATTGCACTTGGGCAAGTCGACGATAAAATTCAGGGGCCGGTTGCACAAACGCATACCGGTACTAGGCTTAGTATCATTCTATCTCCTAGTTGGCTTCTAACGTTGTGTACAAACACATACAAAGTTAGAAGCCAACTAGGAGGTAGAATGATACTACGCCTAGTATGCTTTTGTGCAACCGGGCCCAGGAAATTTTTTCTCTTGTTCAGTGCAGTCTCTGCAACGCATGGCACTAAAGGACCATTAAATGGTAAATACCCTGCATCTGCATCATGTCAGGCTCGTGTCCTTCTATCCCCTTGGCATGAATTCAGCATTCGTTGTGAATCATAATTCTATTTGCTAATTAGTAATAGTTGCGTCACGGACGTTACCTGTGCGATGTCACATCCGTGACGCAACTAATTAGCAAATTGTGCACTAATTATGAATAAAGATGGACTTAATTCATACCATTTTGGTTCCCTCAGTCACCGCTAGGTTGAAAGGTGACTTCGGTAGCGACCGCCATTTTGTTGAGACTCATTATCATAATTTGGGGATTCCCTTGTCACATGTCTGACATCCTGCCAATCGGCCATGTTGACATTTTCTGAACACGTGGGTTTGTTTGGGATTCCCCATTCTAATCAGGTCATTCTGTTTCTAAAAATAGCATCGGGGCGAAAAATTCGCCCCGAAGATGGCGGCCGCTACCGAAGTCACCTTTCAACCTAGCGGTGACTGAGGGAACCAAAATGAATTCATACTGGGGCATAGAAGGCCAAGAGCCTCACATGATGCAGGGTATTACATCTTTCTGTGGTTCCAAAATTTGCAGAAACAGCACTGATTAAGTGAAAACATGTCACGTCCGTGACCGTGGAATAATTGCCCACTTGCAGATCTGAGGCTACCGTATAGGCCCCCAGCAGGCCGAGCCTTGGCTTACTATGACCATCATGACCATGACTAGGCCTACCAGCCACCACATTTGGCTAGGCTATTAAGGCCCGTTTCCACAGAAGCGGTAGCGTGAGCGTTTTGACGCTTTGCCCATTGTTTGGAAGCAGAGCGGCGGAAAATAACAAAAGATTTGACGCATCACGCAGCGTGAAACGCGTCTGTGGAAACGAGCCTTTAGAGTGGCTGAGGCCTAGGCCTAGGCCTTGGCTGACTATGGTAGGCCCACCGGTAGGCCTAGGTTTTTTTGTGCCTAAGTGAGGCCTTGCCTGGGCTAGACCTTCTTAGGATAAGCCTAGCCTAATTTGTTGGACCTGCCTCGGGCTGTTTCTGTAGACTATTTTGCCTCACAGCCTTAGCACGCCTTCAGGGGGACTCGCCTCCCAATATGCCAAGTATCAGTGCAGAGTAGGTTGATTTGGACCCTGCCCTGTGGCATGCATGCACTGCACTGCAGGCAGCATCAATGTCCACATGATCCATGACATAGGCCTACTCTCATGATCTTGACTTCATCAAACTTAGGGCCTTAGGCCTATTTAGTTCGCATTTTTCTTTGGCTTGACCAGGCCTAGGGGTTCTCTGCATCAATAACAGTCATTCTTACCTTTTCATAGAGCTTAATCAGGCACAATACGTTTGAAATTGAACACAAACCCAGAGCACCCTGCACAGCTGCATGCAACACTGCATGACGTAGTGCAAAACAACAGTTGAAATTTGAAAATGGAGGGAAAATGAAAACAAGGCTGGCCCAGTATTGCCCAGTAATGCTTCCAGCAAGATCCAGTGTGGTTTTCGAAATCATAAGTCATACCAGTGTCGGCCAGTAAGGATCCCAACATACCCAGTAAAGTCCCAATATCACCCAGTAAGGATCCAGCAAGACCCAGTGTGGTTGTAGAAATTTGAAGTCATACCAGTATTGGCCAGTAAGGATCCCAACAAAACCCAGTAAGGTCCCAGTATCACCCAGTGTGACCACACTGGGTTACACTGTAAGGATCCAGTAAGGTTTCAGTAACCCCAGCAAAACCCAGTAAGAATCCAGTATGCCCAGTATTGATCCCAGTACTGTTCCAGTGTATTTTTACACTGGGTTTCGGTGAGGGTAGGCCCTGCATAATTCACATTGCCGCCAGTTCCAAGAGATCCATGAATAAGGCTGTCATTATCAAAGAAGACGCCAGTCATTTTTTGTACAGCTTGGCGCCACAGAGTTTTGATGATCCTGCTTTATTGCATTGCCGGAAAATCGGCTCCAGCTGGTCCTGGTACCTGTGAGCCAGGTACCAGTTCTGACATCTGAAAAGAAAATGTTTCAGGGTTAATTGCAATTTGCTCTTGTTCTGGCCTTGTCTCCCCCGATTCCGGGGCCAATTTCGGCTGAACTTGAATTGATTCTTTTGACCTTGATGGTGGTGTTGGTTGTAAGGGCCTTTGCCCTTTTCTTGTAAAAAAGGGTTTGGTGCAGCTTTGCCAGTTCAGACACTTGTCGTGCGTCTATCATGGATTTATTTATGTCATCACCAATCAAGAAACACCCCAGCAAAACCCAGTAAGAATCCAGTATGCCCAGTATTGATCCCAGTACTGTTCCAGTGTATGTTTACACTGGGTTTCAGTGAGGGCAGTCTGTCGTCGCCTTTAAGCCGGTGACAGACTGCCGCGTACGCAGCGCGTCCTGCAGGCGTTCCGCCAATCAGATTCTTCGGTAGGTGTTTCGGTCCGTGTTACCGCCTCCCTGATTGGTTGAACGCTTCCTGACGCGTTGCTTACGCGCCAGTGTGTCACCGCCTTAAGACCGTGTTTCCACGAGGCGTTTGGGGGCGCGGATTAGGAGGCGGGCGCGGGTGCGAGTGAAACAGCTAAAGGGAAATACGTTGAATCGATTTTTTTTCCACCCGCGCCCGCCTCCTAATCCGCGCCCGCAAACGTCTTGTGGAAAAGCAGCTTTAGTCCTCCGCATGGCGACCATTTCTTTCAACACAAAGACAAGAATCATGGTCATTTCGATTTCCTTTAATCTCCAGCCCTGATCACCTGAACCTTTGAACTGTCTCTTGTGCAGTCATGCATGAAACCTAATGAAGTGCAATTGGTGGCAACAAGAGAAGAAGGAAGAGTTGCTCCCGAAGTACACGTGAAAAAAATATTGTATAATATTGCACAATAGAATAATGGGGCTTTAAAAACGTCTGTAGTTTTTTTGACTCGCTCTGTATAATGTATATCCTAATTGGTACATGTACATCCTGTCATCTACAAAATACGTGTCAAATACACTAGTTCTAAAATGCATAGTAAAAATTGAAATGCGAATTAATCTGACGATGGGATTTTTGTACTTCTTATATAAGAAACATCAGGAACACAGGCTTTCCAGCGGCCCTAAAAATCCTAAATATCCCTAAATTTTTTTTCTCTCCCTAAAAATCCCTAATTTCAGGCCAATTTTGCCGATTTTCCCTAAAAATCCCTAATTTTCTCTTTTCTGGTAATCCCGCGGTGCCGCTATAAGTGTCGATGTGACTTGCATCTCTTCGAAGTCCTTGTGTTAGCTGTCATATTGGTCAAATCTGGTTCCCTTTTGGATTGTGATCCAGGATGCAAAACTATAGGTATGCCCTGGCTTGGATGATGTGCTAAACATTGATTCGATTACCACTATTTAGCTTGACACAAAGACTTGCCAGACACATGGACAACTTATCATCGCAGGCTTTTTATTATATTTACTTGTATTATGCAAGTAAATATTTCCCCCGACAGCAAGAATGAGAGGCCCACTGGAGGACCACAAGGGGCAGACTGGATGGGCCACTAGTGGCTGCCCCCAGCGGCAAACTGGTGGATTTGGGCCTTAGACCACTGGTGGACCACCGGTGGTAAATGAGGGGCTTTTCTGGTGGACCACTGTACTGTAGGATAGCTGGGGGCCCATGGTGAACGTTCGTGGAGTCTTTAAACATGTTAGAGGGAAGTGAGGGGACCTTTGTAGGGCAATGAGGCCTACATTACATTAATATGATTTTCCTATGATTTCTGAGGGTGCAACCACTCTGCATTATGTATACACAGAGTAGGGCTTACTCCAGATCTAATGACACTTGGCAGACAAAATCTCCCTGACCAGTAAAAATTGCAAGTCTGGGACTTTATCTTAGACAATAGGCCAAGAATAGCTCCAACAGGTTCATATATATGTTCATGTATTTATGTTGGGTTGAGAATATGATCTCTTGATTGGTTGATATAAAAACTACCTCTACAAATATTTGTATTTGTCAGGTCAGATGGAACAATAAAAACCTTGAAATTGTGTCTCAGATATGGGAAAATATTTAATAGTTTTAATTTATATTTCGTAATTAATACATCATCAGAGGGCCACCATTTTTCTCACCGGCGGCTTGCAGCAGAAAATTGGGGGGAGCTGCTGCCCCTGGTTTACCACCAGAGGCCCACCGATCGCTACCGCTGCCCTTCATCTGCCACCGAGGCCCACTGATGCTTGCTGTCTGGGTCACAACTTTTGAACACATGTTGAAGGCCCTAAAATAACCCTGAAATTACCTTAAATCCTCCCTAAATATTCCTAAAAATAATCTAAAAATGCCCTAAATTTTGCCCTAAAAAGTTCCAGAAGTTGGCTGGACAGCCTGGGAACATCATGTTTCTTATATAAGAAACATCAGGAAAATCATGTTTTTTATATCAGAAACATCAGGAAAATCATGTTTTTTATATCAGAAACATCAGGCAACGACGAGTGGAAAAGGAACAAGAGAAAGAAGGTGAACAGATGTAAGAAGCCAGAGTTGGAATATCAAATACAATTATTTTACCACAGCTTCCCTTCCTTCTTAATAGGAAAGTGTCAGAAGAAGTACATCATTCAACGAGCAGACTGTTGGCCTTCCCGTTACTAAATAGCACTTGCCAGTCCATCAGAAACAGCCAGTTAGCCGCCGGCCAACGATCTAGATATTATCATGCCTACGGCGTTTACAATATCTCGCACTTGATTAGTTCACACTCAATCCATCAGAAACTGTCGACGCGGCTGGGAAAGTGAGTGTGGATACCAACACTACATGTAGTTGCTGAAGACTATTGCGTTTGAATTTTCTGAAAAGTTCGTTTTATGAATGGATTGACAGTGGCTACATGTGATATTAACATGATATTCAGGGCCGGATCCAGAGGGCGTGGGGGTCGTACCCCCCCCCCTATTTTTTGGCAAACCAATGATTTTTTTAGCAAGAAGAAATTTAATCAGATAAAAAAGTCGAATATTTTTTCTCTCAGATCCCAGGAAAAGGCATCTAAAGACACCGCCTACGTCGAGCTACGCCCCCCCCCCCTTTCTGTCAGTCCTGGATCCGGCCATAATATTCACTGCCCGCGTGGACCTAGGGCTAATGCCGTTGTAAAGTTTTTCGGTGTTCCCCGTCTGTGAGTTTTCCCTTTCCATTATCTGAAAGAATGAGCTGCGACTTGACCATAGGGCGCAGGTCACATACAGAGAAACGTTCGATCTATCTGCCTGTGTTTCCAAAAGGGACACACTGACACACAGAAACACTGACAGATGTAAGGGTAGGGACACACCTAACGCGATTCGTTGACGCATGCGACAACGCCTTTGTTATTTTCCGCCGCACTGCGCGCAAACAAAGGTTTTGACGCATGCGTTGCCCTATCGCATGCGAATCGCGTTAGGTGTGTCCCTAGCCTAACACTGTCTCTGGAAGCATTATAGAGCGCGTTAAAAATAGCTACTGGCGAGACCGGAGTGGCACTGTTCCCCAACGTTGTTCTTAGGAACTAGGCCCAGGTTTCCTGGCAATTTGGGACCAATAGGAGCTGTCAGTAAGTTGAACAATAGGTGTCACTACGGCCCAATTCAATGCATATAGCGGACCCATTCATTCGTGATCGAGCACCAATCACATGGATTTTTCTGTATGTTGGTCCGCTAGAACTTTGCTGCCATCTTTTGGCAATACGCGCGGCTGGCTGCTCCTATTAGCTTAGATTACGAAGCCACCAATTTATCAGTCGAAAAAGCAGGTGATTCCAGCTGGGAATGATTTTACATCGACCACATATTCTCTCATGTCTTTATACGGGATAGAACCGTTAACTTCAGATTAAAACGGTTCGTAGAGAGTAAAAAACACAACAGCAAAAAAGCTCTATCCAGTGCAGACATGGATGACTCCGTCTCCACTTAAGAGCCCATTACACAACTACTCAAACTGACACTCCCTAACCCACGATACGTTCAACCACATCTCCGTTTTTAACAACACATGAGCATCGAGACGACTTTTCTTTCGACCACTTGTCACTTTGTTGTCGTGGGATAGAGAAGTGGATGAATTGCTGGCGCACTTATCCCATTAGGCTCAATAAAGTCTGCAGGAGAAATAAGGAGGCTTGAATCCTTTTTTAAAGATAAAAAGGAAAGATATACCAGCGTCGTAATTCCTTTAAGGTCGATCTATTCCCATTGCGTGACGCCGAACTGCCCAACTTTAACTTGTGATAATTCATTTATAACAATGATTACAAAAACATTTCTTGTATGGTACGTTAGGAATCAGTTTGTTACTTTTTGTCATGAATATGTTAGGACGCTTGTTTTCAAAGAGCGTCAATAAAGTCGGCATAGGTAGCCCCCCGCCTTAAAGGATGTAACACTCACGGCCTGCATTTCTACAACTGCAACGTTTCGAAAACATTTTGTTGCAGCAAATCTGCAATACCCTTCTGTCCCAAAAAGGCAGAAAAACAAGAAAATGTGAAAGTGCAAAGGATTGTGCTTCCGGCTCATAGTAGAGTCACTAGGTTTTCCCTTTGTAGGACTTGCAGTGGGTGGAAAGTTACTAGGTTTTGCCATGAGAAAAAAAACAGACCCATGGCATATTTCACCATATCTAATGCAATAACATGAAGCTCCCAACCTAGTAACTCCAAAACTGTACCTAACTCAATTTTGTAGAAAAAGTGAGTAACTAGGTTCTGCCTTTTTGGGTAGCCTTGTTTTGAGATTATTGTGCAGTGTGGACACGACTTGCAACAAATCAAAAACATATTAAAAACCTATTAGAAATGTTGCAGAATAACGCGACTTCTTGAAAAACATGTTGCGGGAAAGTTCCAAGTGTTGACTACATTGCGAAAAATCCGAAAGTAAGAATATTGCAGATTTGTTGCTACAATTTTTTTAAATACATTTTTTCGAGAAGTTTCAGGTTTATACAGGCCTTAACGTGATGTCAATAGTTTAATAGGAAACCGATACATAACTTTCCACCCATATCTATTTTTGCAACGTTTTCAAATGCAAACACTGAACAGACAAAAGTGAGATAGCTTTCTCTTGTCGTTCAGACTTGTGCGTCGATAGACAAGTACATCGCTGGAGGTAACGCGTAAGCCAACGATTTTTTTTCGCTAACGAAACTGGTTTAGGATTGCATCGGTGAATTTTCAGATAGTCCCTTAGTACATAGTGTGAGCTATTTGTCTTTTGTTGCACGAGAGAAGACAGGCGTTTGTAAAAGACGACATTTAGAGCTGTATGCACCAAAGAAGATTATCTTGAACCCAGGTTGATCCGCAGCTTTTAATTGTTCAGGTTTGCCAAGGCATGATGTGACAATGGAAAAGTTGTGGCTCAACCTGAGCATGTAATCTTCGTTGGTGCATACTACTCACTCCCAGTTCGGCCGAAATATATAAGTGCAACCTCATTTACAGGCGTGCGTATGTATAATTATCATAGAACCACATATTATCGCATTATCCTGCATCGAGGTTGGGGGGGGGGGGATCACCTTAGCGAATCCCCAGTGATGCGTATAGTCTCGCGCAGCCAGCCGTTTCGTTCCGCGGTATTGCTACACGGATCCCCAGTTTCGAAACAGCTGCTGGGTGACCGAGACTATGTTCGTCGATTATGACCCATCTGTCTATACTGTGCGGCTTTAATCTCAGGGAAACCCCTGATTGAAAGCAAAGCGTAGTTTTGATAGCGTTACAGTAATCATGGTACATGTATATTGGGTTTTTATTTATTAGGTGTGAAATGTGCGCATTGGTTCCATCTACATACATGTGGAATGTTGTTGTCAAGGCCGCTAACGGGCAATGAACCTAGCAATCAACAGCGCTGCCTGTCAATTCAGAAATTCTCTCAATGTGTTCCTTGCGTAATTTTCTTGCCGCACAGCGGGTCATTCCGAATTCCGCTGGCAACATCCGATCAGAACTGCCGCAATTTGCTGCCAACCGTACACACGAAATTCATCACGCGCTATCGCCTCTCCACCAAATTGAACAAAGGAAATGCACTATAAGAAGCAATAAAATCCAGAAGTCCCAAAATGATTTATCACCAAACTTGATTGGTATATGAAATCGACAGTCATGCCTGCTACTCATTTTATTTGCTGACGCCCCCATAATTCCCTGATGACCATAGACGAACAGGCGCCTGATGTACAATGTTAAATTTGGCCAATATCGGCGTTGCTCTTGTTTGTGCCGGGGCCAGTATATGATCTCCAAACAGATCTAGCACTGTAAACATACCGAGTGCATTCTAACGTTGCTATAGTGGGTCGATATTGGTTCCCGATACCATCGCCAGGGGCAGAAAGCATGGATATTGGCTGTCACTTTACTCCTTGATTTTGTATCCTCCGTGCAGCACTGAGTTGTTTTTAGGATGGGGAAGCCCTTCCAGATCTATTTTTAGAATGGGGAAACCGCAAGCAATGAACATGATGTACACAGAAATATTAAAACAGCAATCGCAATGTTCAACACAGAGAACATACTATTTTCTGATAGCTTTAGAATCTGTTGCATGCAGATGCGAGTTGGTAACCATCTTGGATGATCTGGTCACGTGGGTTTCAAATGGGAATTGCGGGGCCCTCTCATTGGCGTCAGCAGACACCACTGTGCGATTGCACATGTCTTTGCAACTGGTCGGTCAACGTGAGGAACTGGCGGTTTCCTTTAGCGTGTTCGATTACTTACATGTACACCGGCCAGGCACTAGCGCTTTCTCAGGCATGCGCACTGAAGCCAATGAAAGAACGCTGTTTGTGTTAGACACGAGTACATGTAAAGTGTCATGGCGGACGTGGTATGATTTGGCGTCTATGAAGGGCCAAGAAAACGAACGGTCTCGCACCTGGCACGAGTAAAGTGTCATGGCGCCAAAGCATTTCCTCTTTCTCCATTGGCTGAATCAGCTTTGCCGCCATCTTTTCCCGAATAACCGGCTCAGGGGGTAGGGTTAGTAGTGCCTGGCGCGACATGCCCGACTTGGAGAACTTCCAGTAAATAAAACGCTGTCGTGCCAGTCCGGTGTAGGCGCGAGTAAGAAATCGAACACGCCACTTGAATTGCCTCGCTCGCTTATGAATTTCTGCTACCCATGCACCAATAGTGAGGAAATCAATGAATACCAAAGAGAACTCCGGTGGACTGAAGCGATCAACACTGGCATGACTGGTGTATTAGAGAATCAATCGCCCGATACATTGTCTATTTGTGGATATCTCACTGATTGAACAAACACCTTTTATCTTTGTAAGGGAAGGGATTGACAGATGAGGAACTAAGAAATAATGCTTGATTTTGCTTTGGACAATTTGAAATACTGCCTCAGGTGCTTTGTAAAACACGACATTTTAAATGTCGTGTTTTACAAAGCACCTGTTTTACAAATCACCTCATTACATTGAATCAAGACAAGTTTAAAACAACTCGGCGCAATAATAGTGCGCCGAGTTGTTTTAAACTTGTGTTGACTCAATGTAATGAGCTGGCAACCAGAAGACATTTGATTTTTTCCTGAATTCATTCCACCTTTAACGTTATTTATTACATCAATCTATTATCATTCTGGCTTTCAGTTACTTTGTGTTTGGTTTACCCCGCAAGGTAGTCATTAACTCTGCCTAATGTTGGTCTGCAAGCGACATAGAAGCAAAATTGACAGTTCCTTTATTTCCGCCCTGCCCCCGTGCGGGTCTAGCCCCCGTCTAATACAGACAGGTTGAATTACAAGACAGTCTCGGCCATATAGGAAATATCTGGCCGGCAGGCTTTGTCGTGTCATGTAACCGTGAGTTCAGTAGACGACTTCGTCTTTGTCG
Source organism: Notospermus geniculatus (assembly GCA_002633025.1). Lineage (NCBI taxonomy): Eukaryota > Metazoa > Nemertea > Pilidiophora > Heteronemertea > Lineidae > Notospermus > Notospermus geniculatus. The sequence continues at coordinate 26,332 of NMRB01004618.1, forward strand.
TGGAGTGATCAGTTGGTTGCTGCAACAGGTACAGCAGCTGCATGCGATTGGTCAGTATGTGTTGTGACGTGAAAATATTCTAGCCAGGATGAACTTGGGCCCAATTGGTCAACTGTGTTATATGACGATTGGTGTTATGACGATGCGATTGGTCAGTATGTGTTATGACGTGAAAATATTCTAGCCAGGAAGAGCTTGGGCCCGAAATTGTCAGCATGGAAATCACGACGAAGATTATGATTTATACTACCGAAATTGGAAATGCATGTAAATTAATTTGTTTTCTACCTCGTCTGCAAATTCCTTTGCATATACGTGCAAGTCGTCGTTGTTCATTTTGCTAGTGCTGGTAAATCTCGGTCAGAAGACCAATGAATGTCTTCTGCCGTCTCGCTCTTCACTGAGACCATTATCAAGAATGTCAGCGAATGGGAAATGGACACCATGTCATTCCTCCATCAGCTTCACCAACACGACTAAGTTTTGAATGATTTATAACTACGGTGATATTGGAACAGAAAATATTGATATATCACAAATGTGTTTTTATCCCGAGAGCGTAGACACATTTATCGTTCCATATTGTAATTGTATATGCCGTTCTATCAACCCATCAGCCGCTCGGGTAGAAAGCTGTCCTTGAGTATTAGTAAGAAGACGTCATCTGCATATGACTGATAACAAAAATAGGACTTCTCTTAATCTATTTTTGCTGATAATAACTTTCTGCTTTTATCATGAATCCATTATAGGCCTACTCATGGAAGCATTAGCTTCGTCTTTGCTTCACACCGAAGTTCTCGTAAATCTCAAAAACACACGAAGTTAAAGCCCCACTGTATTGAATTTTACGGTATTTTCAAAGTAGGAGAATGCAGGGCGAGGTCTCATAAGCTACGGTTACACCTGTTGAATATACCCGTGTTATTGCAGACCCGTGTCAAACCCGTGTGTACGAAAAGCCCGGCCAGAGGTCACACTGCTACATTGTAGTTATGTATCCCGGCGACAGGTGCGCTGCATACACTGACTCTTCGGTCATTTCTGTATTGCCACGCATTGTCGGAGGCGCGAAAACGACATCACTTAATGACTGCGCCATCTGTAGCCGTGCTTAGAACTAACGAAAACACGGGGATTTCGAATAGCACGGCGAGCTTGCCGTGTTTTTCAGACACAGGTTTCTTAAAGCCCGGCAATTCATAGGTGTGACCGCAAAAAACCCGGCGATTTTATGTACTCAAACAATGGCTATTGAACAATGGCTACTCAAACAATGGCACATTGAAAAAACTGCTGGCAGAGCTCTAATGTATTCACATAGAGCATGGTACATTTTACACTACACTAACGTCGGAGGACGTAAGCACTTTCTGAATTGAATAAAGTGTGGCTTTAAGCAAAACGGGCCTTAATTTTTCGTCATCCGGAAACGGAGAAGGTATCCTATTCGGGACTTCGCGAGAGGGGTCGCTACAAGGCGCCCCACAAATCTATAAATGAGAAATCTACCACACGGTAACAAAGGTGTTTTTCTGCTGCTCCGTAAAATGTTGCTGCTCCGAATGCTACTGAGCGAAATGTTGCTCTGCCGAATCGGAAAATCGCCTGCATCCCGCTGACCAATAATCTGAGTTTTTTTCTACGTGTTAATAACGAACGCATCAGGAATATTAACAAAATTCCGCACGCTCAGTCAGCTTTTTAGCTGTAATGTTGTTCCTAAATAGCCATCGTTCATGTAGGTACTTGCATACTCCCATAGAGGGGCAGAATTTCACGGATCAGTTTCCATCGCGGGACCACAGTTTCCATCGCGGGACCACAGCTGGACCACACCAGTAACCTAGCAAATCGAATCATTTCGTAGATCGTAGGAGGCCAACGGGTGCAGTTTTTACAACGTGAGGTAGCACAATAAAGTTGCTGAGCATTACGTTCCGACCATCCAGCTGTCGCTCGTCCACAATATTGAACACTAAATGCGTATAGACAATTTGCTTACGAGACAATCTAATGGCCAATAAGACAGAATTATCAGCCATTTGTGCCGTTTTATTGACTTGATTGATCTACATATTTGATATTGAATCTATACGTCAGGATCAACAGGCAAATCCCTTACCAAATCTTGCTTTGTTGCTTGGGTCACTGGGATATATCATCGGAACGGTTCTGACTTGGTTTTATCATCTTGTATAGAATATTATAGGTCAGGATCATTGTGTCCACACAGGCTGCGCAAGACTGCTGTCGAGACTGCTTTGCACAGACCTGTGTCCGCGCGCGGCGCATCACACAAAAATTTGTTAGTTTCTAAATACGCGAGCCGCATCACAACTTGAACTGGCTGATCACGTGATCTACGTGATCTACTCCGCCACGAAAGTAGATCCTAGGAAAATAGCGATATGAGGCTTATTTCGTGCAGACTTTGCAAATAATTGCCCGATTTTTCATTTCTGATGACAAATTGCCATAGACATGACATTATCGAGAAGAAAAGGATGATATTGGATGACCCCCGGCAGCCACTATTCACAGTCAGTGTGTACAACAGTACATACAGTACTGTAGACCGAGTGCTGTTATTAGTGTGTGACGACGCACCAACGCAGCTGTACAGCATACCAACGCATGTACAGCATATCTAGGCCTATGTATGTCATAATCATGACGGATAATGTGATACCCACACAGGAAGACATCCTTGGTAGGCCTTTTTTAGGAGATTCTGCAATTTATTAACTCGAAGCGAGGAATCGCCCGCCATCTTGAAAATGCAACAAGTAGTCCTAAAGTTTCCCATGATGCCTTGAGCGCGCGGTGACAGGTCAGTGCGAGGTAGGAGCGCTACCTGTCGTGACAATGGGTTAGGATTTCAAAGTAAGACTAACTCGTCTCCAGGGACCACGGTACCAACCGTCGCAAACTTATAATAGGGAGCTTGAGATCAGATCTTTACACGTACCGGTATATGGATCGAAATGTACACAAAATTTGTCCTCGTTGTACAGAATTCTTACTGTACATGTACGTATAAGGATCCGTGATAGTCGAGAGTAGGTTAAGAAACGGCTCCGTTAACGATAACACTAACGCTACGCTATTTCTGACGTACATTTGCAATGTAAAAAATAACGTTAGCGTTAGTGTTACCGTTAACGGAGCGATTTCTCAACCTCTCGAATAGGTCAAAAAAATAAACGTTAACTTTACGACGACGTTACGTTTTGTACCGAAAAAGCAATCTGGCGAATTCGCAGTATGAAAAATAACTTTGTCGTAAAGTAAACGTTTGTCGTTTGATTTCTTAAACTCCCTATTGCGCTGATCTCAATTTCCGTATTACAGATGGCAACACGAGGTGTAATAATAATGGGGTATACAGTGGGCCATATTCATAAAGTGTGTTTAGCCTAAGCAGCGTACAAATTCTGCATTACACAGGTTAAAGGCCCAGAAAACTATTGCTATGCCTTCTGTATGCTGCCTGATCTCTGGCATTTACCCACAAGATGATCACACGCGTCTAACTTTCCTGCGGCTCAGTGTGCAAGGACAAATGAAAGTGTTGGACAAATTCTAGACAAGCCTGCCTGATCGTTTAACTTTTCCTTTGTCCTCTTGAACTTAGACGCAGGAAAGTTGTACACGGTTGATTATCCTACGGGTGAACGCCTCTGGTGAAGCACCATACAGACATCAGACAATAGTTTTCTAGGCCTTTAATCTGTGTAATGCAGAATTTGTACGCTGATTAGGCTAAACACCCTTTATGAATATGGCCCAGTGTGTTTAATCACTTTGACACAATACTGCTTCGTCGGCATAGGCCTATAAAAAAATACACTTATTCAAAAGCCAGGTGAGCATGTCTGCATTTTTCAAACAGCTTCCTGTTCGGGGATCAGTGGCACCGCATTCTTTTACATGTAGTATTTTCTAATTTCGATGGCAATCGGTCGAGGTTTGAAGAGAACGCCATCTGACATTCGAGGAAAATAAATGAGACCGACAAGTCCACCTGACGGGGAGTCCCTCCAATGAGATAGGCCCCTACACACTTACTGCCGCCTTACAGTGTGCTTTAAGCCCATCAATTCTTTTGATGGATTTCTATCAACCCTTCCTTCTCCGTAGAGGGAGGATTCATATATAAAGTGATGTCCAGGCCCCTGGGGCGTTCTTCCCCTTCTTGAGAAGGGCAGGATATTTGGCATCTTCTCCTGACTTTGATGGACCGGTTTATTGATGACTCTCCACCGTAATAATGCTTCCACCTTTCGATTTCCTTCTAATTCAGCGGAGGCTGCTTCCGCAATTTTCCGCAATCTTTCTTCGTTATGTCATTTAACTGTCCCCTGACAATTTCCTTCGACAGCTTAACTAGTCCCGGTGACCCGCGAGTGATTTGACTGTAATGTTGCCAAGTTAACCACCTGTTGCTTCTACATGTATATGTGCATGTATCAGTTCGTAAAGAGACGGTTCTGTATAAACTGCATCTTTCGCAATAAAGGTAAGTGTAGGGGCCTACGTTTCCACAACACAGTCACTACTGCGTGCACGATTTCTTAAAATCACCTTAAAACCATCTTAAAACCTACTTAAAATCAGACCCCCTACTTAATTATAACCTTAATTTTTGTTTAACACATTTTAAGGATATCCTTAATTATTTTGGAATCCTACTTACTTTTCTCTCCAATCACCTTATTGTGTAATTTCTCGTAATTTTCTCTTAATTTTCAAACGTTGTCCCTTAATTTGATTGGCCTTACTGCTCTCGTTACACTTGGCCCCTTGTTCCCATCCGCGTTCCTATTCATTCTTGCTTGCATTATATGCAATACGACAGGGCAAGAGCTGCGAGACACAGCAATTTAAAGCGAATTCATATCGAAAAAAATTTATTTAGAAAGAGAATTTCAAAGGGGACGAATTTTCGGGAAAAATGTAAACAAACTTCTCAAGAAAGAAATGTTCGTGCATTCTGATTGGCTGAAATTTTTTGTTTACAAACAGCAGCCAAATGTAAATAAAATCCGTTATCAATTCGCTTTAAGTTGTGATTTTATTTCATTCTTATGGTAAAATGCAAAAGAATATTTGTATTTTCATGGACGGTGATTGTGCCAAGGCTAGGCGCACGCACATGGACGCCATGGACGGTAAATCTCAACGCATAGGGGCGTTTTTAATAGGGAGGATAAGAAATGAAACGATAAACGTAAACGTTAACGACAACGTTATTAGGGAGGTTTCCCAGGCGCCCGGTTAGGGCCTACGACGACGTTTATCTATTGTGTGGGTATACCCAAACAATAGATAAACGTCGTCGTATGGCCTAACCGGGCGCATGTGTAACCTCCCTATTATTTGTACCGAAAATGCAATGTGAAATCTGGTTAATGTATACTGTAGTATGAAAAATAACGTTGTCGTAAAGTTTGCGTTTTTATCGTTTGATTTCTTAACCTCCCAAATAAGTTGACTGACCCAAAGCCGCTCGAATTCGAACTCGTCATTCGGCCGGGTCAGTCGACTTAGACACATCTACGGCTTGAGATTTGCTGTCCATGTGTGGTAGCCTAACTAGTAGGCATGGCAACCTTGCATCTCAAAGTATTCTCCACCCGTCACCTGAATGATTTGCCGTAAGGGCACATGGAAACGTTCCAAGGCAGGAACTCTCGATAATGTCTGGAGTAATCAAGAGCCAGCAGACTGCTAGTAGATCTGTCCACCAAGAATGGCAATATCAATATATCCAACGGTTTGATTTCAGTTACGTGCGCCATGGGGATACCATTGACAAGAATGAAAGAGTACATTACGGGGACAAAGGAACACTTTGCTGGAATCATTATCATTTATCGCGGATCAGATTCACGGAATCACATACTTTTGGATCTCCTGTAATAAAACAGAAGGTCTCTGGTACGGGTCAGCCGCCCAACCAAACGATGCACGGCTGTTTAATAGCAGAGGATATTATTCTCAAATTTAATGAGCTGTGAGGTCCCATGCGCTGCTGACACCAAGCGGTAACAACGCCCATATCAAAGTTTCATGCCGTTGTTTTTCGCTGTAAAGTACTATCTTAAAAAATCATTCTATAACTTAGTATAGGGATACATGTAGGCTATCTCACTAAGTTAATGCCGATTGTTTCATGAAGAATCTCTTTGCCAACATTTCTAATGAACGCCTCCAGTTTCGAGTACACCTACACAATGAAATAGAGCCTACAATACAACGTACCTCCCATTCACACAAGGGCGAACAATGCCAAAAGAGGAATGAATTTCTATTGAAAACAGGTTTTAAGTCAAAATCACAGAAAAAATGATTCTATAACTTGTATTAGCGTTACTTCTTACCTAATCAAGGTTGAATCGCGGGGAGAATACTTGTTTGTGTACTTCTACCTTAGTGCTCCCAGTTTTTGACCCCAAACCGCAAACTAACCACAACGTTTGCCATATACATGTATGGTCATCACGCTCTACGAGAATGACATGCACGTGGATGTCAAAGATCCACACTTCTTGCTCTCAAGCCTCTGGAACTCGGTACTTGTCCCTAAACCAAACCGGTTGCCCCCATATTCCATATGAAAGTGCATCTTGTTGGTCATATTCCTGCATCAAAATTTTGGAAATTTGGGAACATCGTAATTATGTAATACATGTAGCTCATCAGAAAAAATCCTAAAAATCAACATTTTTATTACATAATTTTTTTTGTGACTTTTGTTGCACTTTTGATAGAGTGGAACCTTCTGAGGATCATGGACTTTGTTTCATCAAAATCTTTTGAGTGGTTGCTGAGATATTTGAGATTATCAAGATTTCGATAATTTGAGATTTTTCAATTTTTCACAAAATTTTGATATCAGAAGACAGAGTTCACCTAAAAATGAAGAAGTATGAAGTTTTGGAACGTTTAGCCAAAACTGGTTAGAAGTTAAGTATGTTTTTCAAAATATCAATATTTTGATACTTTGAAAAATACGCAATACATGTATTTCTGCCCAGTTAAGGCAAAAAGTTCCAAAATTTTGTAAATCCATATTCTGAGGTTAGCTTTATCTAATGCCATCAAAATTTCCTACAAAACACGAAAATCTCAAATCATCAAAATTTTGATAATCTCAAATATCTCAGCAACCACTCAACATATTTTGATGAAACAAAGCCCCAAATCCTTAGAACATTCCACTCTATCACATCTGCAACAAAAATCTCAGAAATATTACATAATAAAAAGTTTGATTTTTAGTGTTTTTTTCTGATGAGCTATTACACAATTACGATATTTTCAAATTTCTAAAATATGACCAACAAGATGTACTTTCATATGGAACAAACCGTGTTAAAATTGGCCCAGTAGTATTTGAAATATTCAACGTATCAGGTGTAGATAAACTAATGTCCATGACTGTACATGTAGAGTGCTTCTACTGAGCATGCACACACTGCGGTGTACACTCTTAGCCGAAAAGGTTCTTTGGTGCCACACCAGGAGAACCCTCTGATTTAAAAACCCTCGGGTTGTTTCTAACAGCTAGAGGTTCCAGATAGAACCCTAGTAGAGAGGCAAATCAGAAAAAGTGGCTTATTTAAGGAATCAAAATCATTTTGTAGTACAGAGTGGCATCCACTGTGGATAGTTGGCC
>NMRB01004619.1:5752-34005 GCA_002633025.1 Notospermus geniculatus
TCACAAGCAACATACGTGTTTTTGCCTTGGTATGTGTCCTCCGCAGACGAGGTTTGATGATCAATGATACATCATATGTCATGAAACTGTTTTGTAAAATACGTGTCAAAGTATACATCTATTTGTGCCGTCATGTGCACTTGTAATGGACAACTGAATTTCACTGCATATCGAAAAGCCGATCTTTCGCCGCGGGATTCGTAGGACCATTCTTGAAGTCACGAACGGGCAGCCTGAGCTCCTTGGAAATTCGCCCTCTGCCACACATAGATAGTTTACACGGTTCATCACGACGCCTCTGCACATTCACTGCTACCCATCGCCCGGAGGGAGCAAGAAGTGAAATCATTTACAATCGTGTGAAGATGCTTGTCTTCACCACAGCGTCAAATGCCGCCCTTTCAGATTCCACCGTCAGACGGACCATCTACTTTGAGCCGGGGACACTCTATATTCGGTTTATGCTTCACGGTATGGTTGGATTCTCACTGATGCTCGGCGGTTCCGCTGGGAACATCTTATCCATCGTGGTTTTGGTGACGCAAACTTCCAACAGCGTGAACCTGCTCCTCATCTGTCTCGCCGTGGCCGATACGTGCTTTCTCATCAACGGAACGTTGCTGTACACGCTCGGAACCATAAACAGGTATACAGGATTCTTTGCTGAATACAGGCAAGTGATGCCTTTTGTCATCCCCTGGATCAGCGGTACATCATTCCTGTCGCATTCCCTCACGGTCTGGATCGTCGTAGCCATCACTATCGACCGTTACATCGCTGTTTGCCATCCACTAAAAGCCGTCGAAATCTGCACAAGGGGGCGCGCACAGCGTGTGGTCGCCATTTTGGTAATCTCGCTCATCGTCTTCTCGTTGCCGAGATTTTTCGAGAAAACAGCGGGTTACATCTACGATGCAGAGTTGGACGGTGAGAATGCGATTCTTACAGTGGTGTACAGGGAGTTTCATCAACATCCTGTCTACATATATCTTTACGAAACAACCCTGTATGGAGGATGTCAGTTTTTATTCCCTCTTCTTCTGCTCATAACGCTTAACGCCAGAATCCTCTGGGGGCTGAACGACGCACGTCGACTACGAAAAAAACTTGTAACTGCATCGCGGAAGCAACAAAAAGATGACAGCGTCAGCATCATGATTGTCGTTGTCATTAGCGTATTCCTAGTTTGCCAATTCCCAAACTTCCTCTCTTATACTCTTAGATTGTTAGAAATATTTGATTCCTCGCAAGCAATTGTTGTAAACCCCCAAGGCTCCAGCCTCCTGAACCCGATCACCGAAACGTTATTAAGGATCAATTCGTCGGCCAACTTTCTTATCTATATGTTCGTCGGAAAGGATTTTCGGAGGAGTTTGTTCAAAGTTTTCGGTTGTTCAAAACGTACACCTGCAGTGAAGAAAATGCACGTTGTAAATCTTCAACCTTGGGCGGGTAAGGCTCACCAACAAGAATAAAATTAATTAACCATTAACACGTGTACGACACCCATGTCATGTAGAATGCTTACCATCGGAAAAGATGTATCAAGACCGCTTCGCGGAGCACGACGGTGTACAACGAGGTGTGCACAGGTCCACTGAATGTAAAGTGTTTTTCACATTGAACTGGCCAAAGGTACTTGGCTGACCTCTTGTCACTAAACTGTAATGGCATGATCACAAATAATAATGTTACACAACCCTCGGCAGCCAGTGCCATGGCTGACCAGCTTTGGCTGACAGCATGAAAGAGCTATAATCTGTTTTCAAGTCAGTGTTGTGCAACACCACTACCTCTCGGTAAATGTGATCTGGTCACATTCCTGAGTTCAACTAAGTACCTTTGGCCAGTTCAATGTGAAAAACACTTTACACGCGGATAGGCCGAGGCCTACTTGTGGAATCTCAACACTGATATTCCGTGCAGTATCGTCCTTTTTCCTCCATGTGTACACATAACGCATGTGAATAGATTCCCATGTGCTTTTTGTCCACTTGGCAGAAAAAAATCCTTTTTTTCTTCTCAGAACAACGCCCGGTATTAGGATCAACTGACGTAACTATATGGACTTCCGGCAAGGCTCCGTATCGTAGATCCGTATGACGTATGACGTATGACTTTGATAGAAAGTGATAGAAATCGATACGTCATCTGCCAAAAAGGCGGAGATAGAACGTGACTGTACGATACATGATTCGAAACCCATGTCTACCACTTGTCACTGGGAGTGCACGCAGGTCATGTGCAGTGCAGCTGATTGTACAGAGTAATGTACGCATGCATCTGAATGTTACGTAGTCTGTCAAGAACTGCACCACTGCGTTCATACTCAGGGGAGACACACTCTGCATATAGAACTTTCTAGAATTTCTCACAGAGGTTTTGGAATATAGGCCTATCTGAAAATATTTTTTTCCCTACCAGTGTCTTCGTTACCAGTATCGTGCACACTCTCTATGCTAGGCAAAGAGGTTGAGTGCAATGATAATGGTGACGGAAACATTGAAGGCGGCGATAGGAAATTCTCGTTTTAGGGTGTGGAGGACATACGGAAAACATTTCGTTCTAGCTACAGCAGATCACCAGCAACACTGCAATTCTCCATCTCACGCTATATCAGAGAGTAAATTTGCCGAAAGCCCCGCATTATCTATTTTATAATAACATACCAGTCAGTACTAATTTATGAAGAAAAATGTCTTCAAACAAAGTCAGTCTTCAAACGGAAGCCAGTTTCTGGATATCACGTGGTACCAAACTCTCGCGAGACACTCCGAGAATTTAATCATGATCTTTCCGTTTCCATTGCCACAACACACACGATGGCAGCGGAGAGGTCACGTGATTGTTGCGGATGTTGAACAAAACACTGCAGGATGCTTGACGCATTATTGATATCAGCTTGATTCGGAAGTGCACTGATGACACCGGCCAGGAGGCAGAGGCCCAGACTTATGGTGGTATTAGATAAGCAGCACCAGACGTGAATTTCACGAGTGCGCCGTTTGTTTCAGGGCAGGGATCTTTTGTCCATCACATTCCAAGCTCTGCCACAATCGAACGGAACATGTCGACGTGACGATACTAACACTGCTCTCTATATCGATAACAACAAAAATTCATAAGCGAGCCGAGATATGTATTACTTACTAGTATTCGATAAATATACATTTAATATACAATGTACAACATTATCCATTGCTTCTCTATAATACAGTGCCTCAGTCTCTCTCATGACTCAAGACAATAGGCCCCTTTCGAAAGTCTTCAGGGGGTAATCAGTATCGCGGCCCCAGGTCAAAATACAAACGATGTACATGAACAGTACGGACACCATTCACGTTTTGACCTGGGGCGAGGATGTTTTTGTTATTACCCGCTGGAGACTTTCGAAAGGGGCCTATGAATATTTTGGTTACACTCTCTTTACCCGACTAGAACTGACTACTATACACGGGACTCTGTGTGGGGAAGTTTTCCGACAAAACCAAGACACGTATAGGCCTACATTATCCACTTCCGAAACGGATCTCAAATTGTGTTCAAAATGATTTATGTGGGTAATTGAATCCACATGGAATGGTCAGAATATTATACAGTGTAAAAATTGTAATGTAGACGAACCTACGGCTGCACATAACATGCACTTTCTAGTAGTGAATTGGCTCATTCACTTGTGGGATCTCTACTATAGAAGGTGCCTGAGGAAGACCCCGCTTGGGGTCGAAAATTTGCAAAACTCGGAGACGACTTTACTTGTACTTACCGGTATCTATTTGAGAGGAGGGCACTTCCAAAAGTGGCGGCACCAATACATTTACATGTACTAATAATATCACAGATAAAAGAAATATGTACCACAGTGACTGCATCGTGTATGATTCATCCAAGGGCACGCACTCGCACTCATGTGTTGTTGTGCATTCCAAAGAAACTTTATGTGTGATGCATGGCTTGCGTAAAGCCGCCCATACACGGCGCAATATTATTGCACAATATGGGGCCCAAATGGGTGGTCGTGTGCTTCTAGCATGATAATTAGAAGAAAGATTGACAATAAGATTGCCCATTGTGATCCTCATATTGTGCAATAATATTGATCGTGTATGGGCAGCTTAAAGTCCGGCAATCTAAGCGCGACCCAATGGAATGCGGAAGTTAGGCAATATATTAGTTGGATTTTCCACTGATCTTTAAATCACACGCAACTCTTGAATAACCGATCGACAATGCGATCAGACTATAAACAGACTTAAAAGGTGCCCAATAGTGTGCAACGGACCGTCACCGGTTACGCAGGTCGAATGCATAATTGACAATTGAAAACCGCAAATTCCTGTCTCATTTCTTGACCTCCGCATTCCATTGTGTCGCGTTTAGATGTTGCCGGACTTTATTACAAACACTTTCACGCCCCGGCGACGTGACAACTTGGCTCACAGTTCAGAGTGATTTTCATAAGAAAAAGTAGCTGACTGCAAGGTTGGAGCGGCAGATTATAAATCAACTGACCAGGGGCCGTATGCATAAAACACCTTAAGTGAAAGATTTCCCTTATCTTTTGTTTGGAACAATAGTTTAAGGGAAATTTTACACTTAAGATGTTTTATGCATACGGGCCCAGGGCCTATGTTCCCGAAGCCGTCGTTAGGTTAACGATGTCGTTACGCTATGCATTTTCCCAGTTTTAACGACATCGTTAACCTAACGATGGCTTCGGGAACATGGCTCCTGAAGTCAAAACTGAAACCGTGGATCTCGAAGTCAATCAACTCCCCGGGGATCAACTCGCTGTATCTGATGATAAAACCACGCAGAGCCGCAACATCCAAGATTACTCAACTCGCAGCCGAATTCTGTTTTTCACCTTTTGATGTCCCTCAGTCGGTTGTTTAGTGTGAGATCTTTTCCAATGCTCTCGTTATGACCAATAAGCCATCATTTACTTCCTCCACCGCCTTCTTGATGCTTGTCGGTGTGTCCAACACTTCTACACTGTTAGTGAAGGGATCATACTTCAGCTCGAAGGGTCGCTTAATGGTCTTGGCGTAATCCCTGAATCGAAGTTACAACAGAGGGTAATTGACAACTACATGTATTATACCTTGTGATAGACGAGATAGGACCGCGTGCTTATGTAAATACATGTATTAGCGAATTTTCGCAAAGCCCCCGAAACGCCAACGCGAACGTCTATCCTCTTGTTCGGTGCCTTAATTCTTCGCGGCATCGAACAATGGGATTGGCGTTCGCGTTGGCGTTTCGGGGGCTTTGCAAAAACTCTCTTTTATAGCTGACTTTCGTGCGTTTACTTAAATTATGCCCGTCGTAGATGGTCATTTGTTTTCATTGAAATTTTCTGATGCTCGATAAAGGCTTACATGTGGGTCTACACATTTAAGCCAGAGGCCCTGAATCTGCATTTCAAACGAAAAATGGAACGAAAAATTTGGCGGTGTCCGACGAGCATATATAAAGCGATTTCGTACCTCATTTTCTGCGTGGCCTCATCAAAACTTTCCGTTGAAAAGTAACAATCTTGATATGTGGTGATCTTGCATTCCTGTTTGGCCGTGATCTCGGGTTCAAAAGGCTTTACCACTGCTTTATCCGAGAGGACGTGCTGGAAAAAAAACGACTCTTATGGTCAGATGAATGGTAAACAAGTAGAACCATGCAATGTAACGACGGGTACACATTATTACGCTGGTTGAGCACGGTAGCCCACCGTACACGGTCAAATGTTTTGGCAACATAGATTAGAAATTCTGGAAAATTTCTGGAAATTGCCTTTTTAGTTATCATATCATTTCTTTGCAACATAGACTAGCAGGTGTTGGTCACCTTGTAAGCCGTTTTGAGCGTATACTTAGGAAATACGACAAAAAATAACCGTCTGACACCGGCACCGCGGGTTTATCACATGGCTTCCTCCAAAAAAGCCTTCTATTGCAGACGGACGTGACTTACCCTTAGTTCACCGACTGAGGACAGAAGCCCAGCACCATAAACTCGCATCTCGTTGTTCTCCTTACACAGGCCGAATTCAATGGTGAAGAAAAAACACTGAAGAAGGTAAAGATGTTTGGGTTTATGGCCGGCGGATCAACAACGGTAGAGGTGTCAACCGACTCGGTCTCTCCTGAAACCTTCCAGCAGTAAAACGCAGAGCTCCTCTAGCGCCAAACGCTGATCATTCTGCCGGATGTGTGCGGTGACGAAGTGAGCGAGCGCTAAGAACCCCTGATGTTCTCAGGATGGAGGGAAGTAGGCAGAGAGAACTGCCGGACAGTAAGACAGATTGCAATCACCACCGTCTACGCAAATGCCTCTCATCTTGCAGTCGTTATCGGGAGAGGCAGGGACCAAAAATGGCCCTGAGTATCTGAGGATGCTACGTCCTGCACATTGGAACCTACCGTCGCCAATCTTGCTACCTCTTCATCTGATGAACCTAACGAAGCCAATCCAATCTCTTGGGCAAATTGTGCAAACTTCCTGTCCGCCAACAGGGGCATGTGGCCGAGGAGTTCATGGCAACAATCACTGAAAACGAAGTAGCCTATTACATCAGTATGTGCATATTTACATCAGTAGACTTCTAATAAAAAGTAACATCATGTCCACCTCAGTGTTCCTGAATGTACAGTCGTAAGAAAGGTTCCAAAAGCTGACTTTGCTGTCATACCAGTGGTAGGTACGTTTCAAAAATCAACTGAGGTTACTAAGCTACATGTAAATAGAACATTTTGGTTCTTGGCGGAACTTAAAAGTATTGCAATTTCCTAAAAAAGCAGCATCCACATGGAACATTTTTGAAAACACTTGAAAAAAGCATCAAAACGTAATAAAAACTTTTTCAAGTGCGCTTGTAAGATCACTTCTGAACAGATTGTCTGTTCCAGTGCAGAAAACGTCCCGTGCAGTGTGCACACGATATTTCGCTGTTGTAGTTAGGCTACTTGGTGAAGAATGTTGTACCCGACTGGCGCTGCTGAAAGAACTTCCAGAGCTGCAGTAGAAGAAGGTAAAAACTCCTTGCAGTAGGCCTAGATCTCTACTTACGGTTCTGGAGTGTAAAAAGGATCTGAACTGTGTCTGATGTACTGGGTGCAATGGAATACACGGAACGCTAACCCAGCCAAGAAGTCACGTGATGAGAGATAGCCAGCCACAGGGCGAAGTTGAAATCCCGTTCTCTGCTTCAAATAACGCGAGATGTCGTCCAGCTGTGGAATGGCATTTTCACTGGAACCAAATCAGATCAACATTAAGTAGTCGACCCGATGGACTCACAGTCATGTCGTACGTCTTTCATTAAAAGCAGTTCTGTCTTTAGGCTGTCTTCTGTCTTTTGCTGACCTCAAAATAAAACGATTCGAACAGCCTTCGAAAGTTATTTTCAATTTATAAAGTAAGGGCGGCCGTCCATTGGTGCGTTTCCGTGCGCGGAAACGCTCGAAAGCATTGTTTGTTCCGCGTTGTTGGTCACGGCGTGGAAAAAACAATGCTTTCGAGAATGGAAAGCCGCCCAAAAGGCGCTCCTGCACGTGCGAGTTTTATCACGCAGGTTGCCTCTCTGTGGACAATTCAGCGGGAGAAAAGTGTGGGCCTTCTTTTGTCACTGGTCAAGCCATAAGCCCTTATGTAACCGACATATTACGGTGAATTCCCCACTTGAAGCCAATTCCGACGTAGAACTGAAATCAACACTCTGATTCTCCAAAACATACCTATAACCACAGTGTTGCTCCAAGAGGGGTAGGTTTTCCCTGTGCTGTCGACAAGCATGGGTTTTGTACAGTTCGTTCAATTCCCGATAGATTGTACGCCTACAACAGAGAAAATGTGAAATAGTTATTTAAAAAGACCCAACAATTCACAATGTCATTCAGGTTGCTTTATTGCTTTGAAATACCCATTTGACACTTGATGATTGATTACGCCTACACCCTTACATTTACATTTTGAAAATTTAGCGCCCACTTACCAGGTTTCAGTTTCCTCCTTGGTGTATTCGACTCTTGGGATTGGTTGACCACTGGAAAGAAGGCAGAAGTATGCTAAACACCCTGGGATCGTATGACCACGAATCACAAGTTACTTAGTTACTTAGTAAGTACTTTAGGTGGTAAGAAGGTGTGTGGACACTCTTCTGACAACATTTTCCCAACAACATGCAGAGTAACAACAACCTTTGGACATGTTCCAACTTGTTGTTCAAATGTTGTGAAATTTGTTGGCCATCGAATGCAGGGGCAAAAGATATTGGTGCACTCCGTGTACAGACCGATGTACACAGTGATCATGTCCAAAGATGCTAGGACTATGCTGCGTGTACACTTGCACCATTTCGACCTGTGAACAACAATCCTGAGCAACACCATCATCGAACCATCAGTTAGTAATTTTGTTTCCAATGTGTCATGAAAATTGATTTTACTCACTGTTTATAACCGAACGCAATGTCAGCAAATAGTATCCGTCGTTTCCTGTACTGTTCGTCTTTAAATCCCTGTCAAGCAACGAAAAGTGCTATACATTGTACATGTATACTCATTAGGGTCGGAACACGTCGCTCAAATCAGGATTGAGTTGTGCGCAACGTTGTAAACATGTAAATCTGAAGGGTTTGAAAGGAGACCATGCCAAGATGAACTAACGCCAAGATAGCACCGACGTTTATTTCAAACAACCGGCTGCAGACTGTGGACCTGTATCCATCGGCTCCTTTCTGCCACCAAGGAGCAGCGAGAGGTATAAGACAGACATAAAACAAATCAAATTCGTCGTCAGTGTCGGTGTCCAAAAAGTTTTTATGGTCTGACGGGAAATTTCCCGGGAATTTTCTCAAGATTTCACTTGTCAAAAAAGAAAATTTACCGGGTGATCTGCATCCAGGTCCGTGCCGCTCATCAGAACTCGATTAGATGTTCGATCGAGATCAGCTACTTTTTTTGGGAACCACGGATACTCTTCTGAAATTAGATAAAAAGTAACAAAAACAAAATAAGAATGTCTTTTAATGCCAATGAAGTACATGTCTCTGGGGACAGCAATGACGACCATCACCGAAAGGAGAAGCTGGACCCCTGTGTGACGTTCGACTGCAATTTTGGTGTGTCTACATATTACTTAATAGGAGACCAGACCATGTGTCCATTTTCTGTGTTATACATCAGTTCTGGTGTTATCGATATTCCAGGGGGTATCTAAGGTAACATGTACTGCTCCGAAACATGCACAAATATGTACCTGAGATTACGATGACGTTGTTTCACAATTATATCATAAAATTAATCATATAATTAGGTTAATTAATGCTAACAATGATATACAATAAACTATGTGTTCCGGAATGATCACCTCATCAGTGTTGATATTGTTCTGATACGTACATTAATTAGATTTCAGCTTTCAGATTGCTGTAGGATGAATCTGAAGGAATGTATTCATCCTACACATGATGTGTACTCGAACAGATCTGACTGAATTTTAAAAAAGTGGTTCTGTTTTTCTCAGAAAGATTTCAATGGGGAACCCGCATGACTGCAGATGGCGCAGTCAGTATAAGACCCGAATGACGTACTGACGTCACTTTTTTCGCTGTTGACGTCACGTCGTCAAAGTATGTGTACATTTTTCTACACAATTTTCCATGGAAATTTCCCCAAAAACGTTGTCAGTATTGGCATCCTGTGGCATTTCTGACGAAACGAAGCAGTGATATATGGAGAACTTTGAACATGAAACAGGACAGTGTAATTTAATCAAAATTGAACCAAAGAGAGTGGTTTATTTTGGGGCAAGAAGTAAATGGAAATACTGTTAGAAAATAGGACTTCCGGGCAGAACTACGCCACGTCGTGGCGTAGTTCTGCGGGTTCCTCATTGATTTCAATTTTTTTTTTTATTTCAATTGATTACCAACTTAGAATGTTTTATTACATTATGAGAAAATATATTGTTCAGACGGTACCTGAGATACACTTAGTTGATATTGGTAACGAAATGATACGAATATTTCAAATTAGAATTTAAGATCAGGTTAACGACATATCAAAACCGTTGGAATATCTGCGTGGAAACGTTTAAAAAATTTTTTTGTCGTTTCCGATCGATATTTTCCTAAAGATAGATCTACCAACTTGAAAAACCGCCTTATTCGTAACGGTTCAGAGTATGTTCACCTTCAGCTGTTCAGGCTTTACTGGAAGTGATAATTTCACCGGACGGAGATTTATCAACAACCGCATTAATTGATGCTTTGGAAGTTAAGAAAAAAATACGTCTGCGTGCGATGTCCAACCTATTTTATCTAACAGGGTGCAGTATTTAAAACGTACATTAAAGATAATATATCACGACTTCATTGTTTACATTCAATGTTTGTAAACATGGATGTTTACATTGTGTTATTATGGACTTTTGGGACATGCCAACCCACCAAAATGAACACTTTTGGAATCAACACAATTTCTAGAGAGTCATGACATCAAAAAATTACTGATAAGACAAAGAAAGCCTGGACATAAACAAACAAAATGTAAACAAACAATGAATTTCGTGGCCCGCGAAAATACCAGTGATACATTATCTTTAAGAAAATATCACACAAAATATGAGGCAAATAAAATTCGGTGCAAAGCAATGTGCAACCTATAAATTTTTTTTGTGTAGTGGCATGAACAGAGCGAGTCGAGCAAATCATACGATTCTACGTAGTTGATTACCTTTTGCAGTGGGCCACTGTTCTGCTGGTACTATTCCAAACATATATGCAAGACCAATAAAAGAAAGACGTATAATTAATCTACGGAGGCCCGATAGGATGAAAAAATGTATATCCATAACGGCTCGATGTCGAAAAAACAGGGCCAAGTCCCGATGATGGAATTTACAGTCTTTCTTCACAGATTTCCGTTTTCCCATTAACATGAACAGTCTTACAGGACTCGGCCTCTGAAGTGAATGGATAAAACAGATGTTAGAGTCTGTCTCTCACCTTTTGGAGCCTTGCGCGGTGAGGCGTTACCCTCGGGTATGATGAGGTCGGTCACTTGGTCCTTCAAAAGTGTCTTCACCTCATTCAGTCCACCATTCTTCGTCTCAAACTCGACGTAATATTCCAACTGAGATGGTGATTTCTTCGACTGTCTCGTCTCGATATGTCTGATGTTGAGGTTACTGTTCTGAAATTTCCATAAATTTAATAGTACATGTATATCGCGAATGATTAATTTCGCCAAAAAATAGAATATATTCATCAGCGCAAGAAATTCTTCAGTCAGCTGCTTAGATAGGTTATGGTGGATGTCTAAGTTTTCTCCAATGTAGATGCCAAATGTCCATCGTGATCATTCCGGCCTTCACCTTATGAAAATGGTTCAAAGTTCAAGGCTGTTCGTGAGCCATGAGAGCCGACGAACTCAGTGAACCTCATGATGTACAGAAGGGAGTAAGAAATCTGAAATAAATGTGGAAATTAAGAAGTGGGAAATTTGGGACCTTTGCGCGAATTTTTAAATTTCTCAAATTGGGGTCAAGTTTTTCCCATTTTGAGAAATATCGCCCGGAAAATCTGACAAAATGCCATGTCATTTTAAGAAAATTTCTCAAAATGGGAAAAAATTATGCCAATTTGAGAAATTGAAAAATTCGCGCCAAAGTACTAAATTTCCCACTTCTTATTTTCCACTTTCGTTCTTTAATACTCCCTTATCTACCTGTATGTATACATGTACGATGCCGTGGGGACCTGCATTTTTTCCTTCGATCTTGACTATTTTTTACGTTTAATTAATCTTTTTATGGTTTCCTTGGCGGTGAAAGTCGCTGTTATAGAGGCCTACTGTTCCGTGTCAATCTCTCATTGAAAGGAATAGAGCTAGTGTTCAAGACGCTAGTACATTTCTGCTCCACCACTGGCAGTGAATTCCCTCACTGGTAGCGTCATTCACCGATGACTACAAATTCTAAATGTCCTGTAGTGTCAGAAATTTAGGTGGGTGATGATTGGGGTCTAATTGGAGATGGGGAACCGACGCTCGTAAACCCAGCATCTGTCACCGATAAGAAATCCCCTCTAAACACCCCGACACCAATCAACTAGGATCAACCATTTCGTCTCCAATTCCCAAATAGGTAATGAATGTTATACGCTAAAATGGCGAGGGATTTCGCGCCTAAGACAATCGTTATGTTCAGCTCCATTTTGATTGGGATTTGATCTCTTCCCGCGCCAACGTCGCCGTCCGACGAGATATCGCATTGACAAGCGCTCTATATGCAAATGAGGAAGCATACCGTTATTACGCAGCAGAGATTGCTGTTGCCAGCCGCAACACCAGTAAGCCAGGACCGTCCACCCCCTTTATTTATATTCAGTGGGTTATCCATCAAGTTGGGTACATTTCAGTTCCTTAAACTTGGCCACGTTCACATGGTTCACCGCTGTTTCGAACGGACTAGGGAGGTTTAGAAACCAAACGATAAACGTAAACTTTACGACAACGTTATTTTTCATACTACACATTCACCAGATTTTAATTGCATTTTCGGTACAGATGTAACGTTATCGTTAACGTTAACGTCTGTCGTTTGATTTCTAAACCTCCCTAATAAATCGAATGGCAGCTTCTTTTGAGTACTTGGGAAGAAACCAAAATACGTCTATGTTGTTATTGCTTCTCAACACGGGCATTTACCACACAGAAAAGCCATTTGCGATTCTTTTAAAAACGCACTTCATAAAAAGCACTTTTTTCTTCGCGATAGTCATCTTCGCCGGTAGCCATATTTACCTGAAGAGCTTGCAGCGTCTTGACTAGGTCACCAATCCCATCCTTCAGGGAAAAAATACACGATGTTACTGATGAACCCTGAAGATAACAAAGAAAGAGAAGCGTTGGTAGGTGACCGATAGAGGGAGTCCTGCAATGGAGAACATTTTGAATTAGCGCTGATTGACACTGAAATGTACTGCATGTAGGGGGGACCGGGGCTAGTTGTAACACTTTTTCTTTAAGGCCTATTTCTTCCTTATAACAGGATGTATTTATAACCTGCTTGGTATTTTGAATATTTGATATCAATGGTTACTTGTACACAAAACAAAGTTCGGCCATCTCTATCCATGTCTCTGAAAAATGGGTCCAAAGTCGACTGTTACCACTTACCCCGTTAAAAAAATGTCGGGGTTAGTTGTAACACATGTTGGGGTAGGTTGTAAAACATGTTGGGGGTAGGTTGTCCGTTTGTAGTTTCGAGTCATCTTGGAAAATAAAAGGATGGTAACACTTTGCATTGCCTAACAGCAGAATCTCTCTACTGAGGACACTTTTAGGACAGTAAGATAAGGTATAGGCTGTACACATCCTGTGACACTGTAACAGTAGGGCGAACACAGTCTAGCACTGGCTAATTGATGTCCCATGAATCCCGCGTCCCCTACACCAACAAAAGACGGTCGGGTAAGGCCCAATAAGAACTAGACACCTAGATGTAGAAAAGTGGAGTAGGTTTTAACAGATTTGGGGCAGGTTGTAACAGGGTGTTACAACAAACCCCACCCTATAGTTCAGGTCAAATGTGTGCTGCAATACCTATGCATGTGGAAGTGAGCCTTATCACACTGGGCCAGTTGTACAAGCTTTACATCCTTATTCAAATAGTATCCAAACAAACTTCTTAAACCGCACAGGCAGTGAAGCAGGAGAGTTTTTCTGATCATGTCATTTTTTATTTTTATGCACCAAAAACGGTTTTGTCAATTTTTTTGTACGTCAATTAGTATAAATGGATGCCCTTTGGTACAAAGGTGGCCGATATCAATGTCAATCTATGTGAGGAAACTCAGCCCTTCCCAGCGTATACTCAAGGAAATATTAGCTCTGTTACAACCTACCCCTGTTACAACTAGCCCCGGTCTCCCCTACTCATAAACTCATAGTTAAGGGTTATGAAAAGTGGCTCGAAATCTCGAATTTTCGACGCAAAAAAATCTGACTAACTGCATACAAAATTGAGAAAATAAGGGTCGGAGGCCCTTCTTCTCATGCTTCCCGAGGAGCCCCCAGACTTTTTTTCTCAATTTTGTGTGCAGTTAGTCAGATTTTTTGCGTCAAAATTTCGAGATTTCGGGTCACTTTGCATAACCCTTAAATCGATAAAAGCACTTATAAAAATCGGTTGAGCACTTTTAGCCGGACAAACGCTCCAACGATTTTCGATGTCCAAATATCAGTCGTTCATAACTCGTAAAAGTTCTCAAATATTTGTATTTGATTTGTGTTTCCTGCTCTGACTTTTTCCCACGTGGGAAGACCGCTTCGACTAAAACAATACATCTCCGAATCTCCCCGAAAGTTTTCTAGTATTACTCCACCCTCAGGGGATGCTTTTTTCAGGACTGGTCGGCCTATTCGTGGTAAAACCGCTGGTGCTACGACACCGCTTCATTTCAAATCACCTATGTAGAGGGGTTATAACTCGTTATCTCAATATTTTTATTATAAGTGGTTGAGGGTCAATTTTAAAAGGTCGCCGACAGTATTCTTACATGTACAGCCTTTGACATAAGTTTATCTCCACTTGATACCTTGAATATTTCAAATACTACTGGGCCAATTTTAACACGGTTTGTTCCAAATGAAAGTATGTCTTGTTGGTCATATTGCTGCACCAAAACTTTCGATATTTGGAAATATCATAATTATGTAATAGCTCACCAGAAAAAAACACCAAAAAATCTATTTTTTTTATTAGTCCTACATGTATGTAATTTTTGACTTTTGTTGCAGTTTTGATGGAGTGGAACTTTCTAAGGATTTGGGGCTTTGTTGCATCGAAATATGTTGAGCGGTTGCTGAGATATTTAAAAAAAATTGATGTCCAGTCGTAAAATATTGGAAATTATTTGTCATTCTTAGCTTGCGCCAGATATCAAGTATAAAAAAAACGATAAATACTCTGTAATTGAGGAATTTATCAATTTGTGGAGCCAAATAGAAAAATGAAATGAAACTGACAGTTGACGAAATTAGCGAAAGCCGAATTCGGCCTTGACTTGATTTTCAATTTTAATACTTGAATTCATGTTTATCAATTACCTTCTGAACAAAAAACTTCAATAACTGCCGAAAACTCGCTGCAAACGTAGGCCTACACCGCAACCGTGATGCAGGCAGATATCGCAACAGTCGATGCCTGCTCAGCCCAAGTTATGAAACGATGAAACGAATCGAGAATAACCCCCTTATGACTTTGTCACGCTGCATGGATTGCATGTACTATGACCTCTTAAACTTGTAGTAGGCCTATTCAATTTTGAAATGTATTTATAGAGTAAGTGGGCCATGCACGTGCCAAGTTTTATAACATACGGGACATGAAAAAATAATTACGGTGATACGTAACTTTAATTTGTTTATGTATGCAGTGTGGCTGTTTCGCAATCAGTGTGACAAAAAATCCAAGCAGCTTCGCAGTCACGCATTTTTTTGATGAGGACCATGTGATACCATGTGATACTCTAAGCACTCTTGGTTGTGAAGGTACGAAAAAGAAGCGGATCGTTCAAGAACAGGAGTCAACAGTTAGGTTTCGCAAATCTGACAAAACACTGTTTACGAAATACGAAATTCAACTTCACTTCCAGGACCTAATGTATTTCTGGAGATGGTTGCTACGACAAATGTCCCTGCTGCCAGTGCGTCTTTTAGCATGTAAGACCGAGAGACTTATGGTGTACATGTATATTAAACTTCGAAATTTATCTTTCGTTTCCACTTCGTAGATACGAAGTAGACATTTAAAAATGCAAGATGCACCATAACTCACTCGGTCCTACGTGATATGCTAAAAGACGCGCTGGCATGACCGGGAGCAGGGACATTTGTGGTAGCAACTATCCAGAATTACATTAGGTCGTGGAAATGAAATTGAATTTCGTATTTCGTACTTCGTGTTTCGTCAGATTTGCGAAACCTCACCACTATCAGAATGCACCCTGGATCGTCGGTCACGTTTTCTTTGCGGCTGCTTGCGGTAATGAAAACAACAAGAAAAACACTAATAAAAAAATATTCAAAGCGAAACGAGGAAAATCCAAGCGAATCTGGCACTGATTTAATCTGTAGTGATGTCAAACTATGTGCGTTAAATTTCTGCAAACTTGCCGCAAACCCTAGACCGCAACCATCGTCCAATCAAAACTCGAACTTACAGCAGATCCCCGAATTAAAGCGAATTGATATAAAAAAAAATTGATTTAGAAATAGAATTTGCAAAGGAAATTTTCGGGAAAAAATGTAAACAAACTTCTCCAGAATGTCAACAAGGAAATGTTCGTGCATTCTGATTGGCTGAAATTTTGTGTTTACGTACATGTACACCAGTCAAATGTAAATAAAATCCGCTATCAATTCGCTTTAAGAGGCAATATTGAATATTAATCTGAATCTCGAACCCGTTAAAGTACCATAAACTGGAAAAGTTACTTACTTCAAGTTTTGGGTCCATTTTGCAAAGATACTCCTTCGAAAACTCAAATCGACTTGTAGAACCGAAACCAGCCTCGTCCAAGCGATGCGACCTACTGACTGCCCGGTGTCAGGCAAGATGTATCCCGGCAGAGATCACCAGTTAAATATTCATCATTCGCTAAGCGTCATNGGCGACATGGAGCGGACGACCTAATCAATAGCGGTAGCGATAGTGATAGCAGCGTTTACTAAAGTTCCAATTGTTGCTTTACAAGCCAATTATTGGCTATTGTTTTGTGTCTATTTCTTGACCGCGACCAGATGGCCTAGCAAATTATACAACTAAAAATCTACATTATTTGATTGACGAGTGATTGTTCATTCATGGGACATTTTTGACCACGATATAGCGCCAACATGTATCAGCATGAGCGAAATTCTGAAATGAAAATGAACACTATAGCCGGCGTTTTGGTGCCATCCAGAAATTACGCGCATAGAATTCAATATACAGTTTTAGCAAAGCCCCCGAAACGCCGATGCACACGTCTGTGACGTCAACCGTATTATTGTTCGCTGCTCTCTTCGTGGTATCGAACAGCTGGGATTGGCGTTTACGTTTGGCGTTTCGGGGGCTTTGCGAAAACTCTATATTACCTATATATGACTCTATATGACGAAGCGTCGAATACCATAACGATATTATGAAAATGAAAATATTATGAAAAATTATTGATAAACACAGTGGATGAGAGTGAATGAAGGTGGATTAAAATTAGAAATGAGTTTGTAAGTGCAATTTTTTGCTTCTGAAAAATGATATACACTACAGGTATGTTCTCTACAATTCCATTAAAAGACACGCACCGTGTAAAAGTGATCAATCCATTCTAAACCGAACCCGCCCGCCGAGGAGGGTGGAGGTAGGTTTCCTCGAACCCGCACCACGGCGTAAAAAGGCCTATAGACACTTCGACCCTGAGGGGGTCTGCATTAACCTAATAAATACAACCAGCATTTTCGATTGCATTATTCATTGGTATCCTGATCGAGTCTCACATGAGAATAATGTGAGAACATCTTGTCCGACACTTCATAAGAAATACTACCGTCGGAATTCATCATTAATTGGTATAATTGGTAATTGACAGCTTAAATAAGAATAAATATGTGAATATGTTGTCCACTCGCGCGTTGAATGTTCGTGGTTACTTATAAAAGCCGGAACGGAACGGTCGAAACGAAACGAAGTCCGGAAATGACCCTCTGCGAAGTGCGCTTGCACACCTCAGTCCACGTGCGTTATGACGCGTCCCTGCATATTCTGATACACTGTCGACATTGTATATCTATACCGTAGAGTCGGTTCTATAACATCAATGCACTATATGCCGAGATGCCGCCCCCGTTCATTACTATGTCAAAGCCCGGTTTCCCGCCTGCATTGATTGACCAATGGCGCACAGGAGAAGGCCTAATCAGTTTCTTGCGAATAAGACATGAGGTGGTGGGATATCACTAGGCCTATGTTGTCAGTCAAATGCCGCAGTATACAACTTGTATCAATAAAGAATGCACTCATGCACGCAAAATCCAAAGCTTTTGTCAACCACTGACAACAGAGCCGTGGAAATTCTTGAATGCATGATGAAATGGATCTCTATTCCATGAAACCACAATCCGTAAATAGCGCCTGGTACTGACGGCGTATTCAAATCCCCTTCACGAATGTTAGTCTTGACCAACATGTGACCACAACGTAGTAAAATGGGCATGGCTAATCTTGAATTATGGAATGATGTTATAGAACCGACTCTACGGTATATCAACACTCGTAGGCCTTTACATGTAGGGGAGACCGGGGCTAGTTGTAACACTTTTTCTTTTAAGGCCTATTTCTTCCTTATAACAGGATGTATTTATAACCTGCTTGGTATTTTAGAAACTGGTATCACAACATCATAGTTCATCCACGGATGTTATTGCAACTGAAATTTTCAGTTTGCACCAGCTCGGTCGCATGATATTTGCTGTTATCATACCTCAAGAGAACGTCAGCCAATCACAGCGTGTCATTTACGGTCACGTGCCATGCGATAATTTTCATTATTCCATGGCATTATTTCATGTTTGGCCGTCGAAGTGTCATCGTGCATGTCGTGACGTTATTCGTCAGACAACGACGATTTGGACATGCGGGAAATACCGTAGGAGATAAATACACCCAGCCAATCTATAGATCTTGTGTAATGATACCATATTTTCGAAGTTTACGTGAACTACGAAGGTAGGCCTAGGCCTACATCATGACTGAAGGACTAGAGGACTGGTGTGCCTGCACCATCTATTGCCGCCGTTTGTGTTTGTTTGTTTCACAGACAGGAGCGTCGGATCCGTATCCTACTCCGCCACTTCGCCCTTCCTCCAGCCGGCCGATAGGCGACCGTGCCGTGGGCGTGGCGCAGGCCCACATGTAGGCCTACATACCGGTATCGAGTCCTACGATCGAAACACGGTGTATTCCGCAACCGCAGCCTTTTTGTTTTAGCATGTGCCAAGAAAGGATTCATTGATTCGTGTATTGGCCTTGCCCGGTCGGGCCATTCCATCACCTCAGTCCGCGGGGGTCGACACCTAGCAAAGGGGGTCTGAATGTCTCAGAGGAATGATATACATACATGTACTCCGATGACTTCCGACACAGATTTTTGAATGTTTTGGCTGCAGAACTTCTGTAGTTAGTAGGCCTGCGCTGCATGCCGGTGTCTTCCCACCTCGCCCCTTCCCAATTCGCCCCCTAATGGTTATTGTTAGGGGTAGCTACCAGTATTTAATGGATTTACTGTTAGGGGGCGAAATGGGAAGGGGCGAAGTGGGAATAAACCCTGCATGCCAGGGTAGGCCTGTACCTCCCTGCTATAAAAATGATCATAATGTTCAAAGTTGAGGTATGATAAAATAAATATTTCACGTCAAGCCATGAAATAATGGAAATTATTCGTCAGGTCAAAAAATTATTTCCCTCGGCTTCGCCTCGGGAAATAATTTTTTGACCTGACGAATAATTCCCATTATTTCATGGCTTGACGTGAAATATTTATATATTATTCGTCAGGTCAAAAAATTATTTCCCTCGGCTTCGCCTCGGGAAATAATTTTTTGACCTGACGAATAATTTCCATTATTTCATGGCTTGACGTGAAATATTTATATAATATCATGATGAGATTTGATATTCAAATTTGATAACATGACATAAGTCAGAATCTGGTGATGGTAGAAACCTGAAACCTTCACCTACACCTAGGTTATCAAGGATGAGCTTTCAGATTACGCAATGACCTTGAAGGTCAGAGGTCAAGGTCAAGGTCAAACTGTTCTCAAGCGCAAATCTCCTCGGAATTTCAGGAAAAAACGAATTAGAAGCCTGAATTAACCATCCCCGATAGGTTTAATCAGGGATCTTGTTCCAGTTATGCAATACTTCTCAAGGTCAGAGGTCAAGGTCACAGCCAACCATCACAAATAACATGAGACAGAACCTGGTGATGGTGGAAGCCTAAAACCTTCATCTGCACCTAGGTTATCAAGGATGAGCTTTCGGATTACGCAATGACCTTGAAGGTCAGAGATCAAGGTCAAGGTCAAACAGTTCTAAAGTGCAAATCTGCTCAGAATTTCAGGAGAAAACTAATTAGAAGCGCGAATTAACCATCTCCTATAAGTTTAATCAAGGATGCCAGTTCCACTTACACAATAATTCTCAAGGTCAGAGGTCAAGGTCACAGTCAGCTGTCACATATAACATACGATAGGTCAGAACCTGGTGATGGTAGAAGCCTAAAAGCTTCACCTATACAGCTACGTTAACAAGGATGACATTTCGGATTACACAATGACCTTTAAGGTCAGAGGTCAAGGTCATGGTCAGACAGTTCTAAAATGCAAATCTACTCAGAATTCCAGGGGAAAACTAATTAGAAGCCTGCATTAACCATCCCCTATTGGTTTAATCAAGGATCCCTGTTCCAGTTACGCAATACTTCTCAAGGTCAGAGGTCAAGGTCACAGATAACTAGCTCTAGAGTAGTAAACTTCTCATCGGAAACCATTGACATCGCTCCGATGTCCTTTTCTTGTTCAAATAGTATCCAAACAAACTTCTTAAACCGCACAGGCAGTGAAGCAGGAGAGTTTTTCTGATCATGTCATTTTTTACTTTTATGCACCAAAAACGTTTTTGTCAATTTTTTTGTACGTCATTTCGTATAAATGGATGCCCTTTGGTACAAAGGTGGCCGATATCAATGTCAATCTATGTGAGGAAACTCAGCCCTTCCCAGCGTATACTCAAGGAAATATTAGCTCTGTTACAACCTACCCCTGTTACAACTAGCCCCGGTCTCCCCTACGTCAGTATAGGCCCCAATAAAATTTCTCTGACGACATTCCTGGAGAAAGATATCTTCCGCTCCATACGTACCCAACAAAAAAAAATTTTATTAGCTGCCCCCAAAGTAAACCTAGGCCTACTGAAGTATATTTTTACCAGACGTTTATAAACGACAGCTTACCATTCTTTTCCTGTTGTTTCCACTGAAATCAAAACCGCTAACGTCGCCAAAATTAGCAAGCCTAGCCTCGATTTCGTCACTGAATAGCATTTTCACGGAGCGCAGTAAAAATTCTCACCGACTCATTTCAACGGCCTACATGTATATCTTTCTGGGCCCTCAAGTTAGATTTAGAAACAGTGTCACACCGGATTACCAGATTATGTGATATTTTGAAAGATCGTTACGAAAGTGGGATAATAAAATCCCGACCCCAGCATAGAAGTCCAAGTCAACCACTGATTAGATCGTTCGACATGATCTCTTGGCCATAATCGTCATATCTCATGCAACCAGAGTCCAGGTGTCATTGGTCAAAACTTTGCGGTGGAACTCGAACCTCACTGCAATAGGTGTCACTACGGCCGAATTCAATGCATATAGCGGACCAATTCATTCTTGATCGAGCCCCAATCAAAAGAAATTCCTTTTGCATTGGTCCGCTAGAACTTTGCTGCCATCTTTTGGCAATATGCACGGCTGACTGCTCCTATTCAATGCCCAGTCAGGAGAATTTTATATTGTGTTGGTGTGCTAGAACTTTGCTGCCCTCTTTTGGCGATAAGCTCGGCTCGCCGCTGACTGCTCCTATTGGTTTCTTAGCAGGTTCTCATCAATTCTGCAAAGAAATTCCGATTCATCTTCGCATACTTCTAAAGATCAAACTTCAATGGTAGTCATGACTATCCAATTGTTGATTTCACTCCGACGTAGCCCTGTCGGTTTCATATACACGTACATGAACTGTACGTATGTCGATCCAATTAATTTCCAGCCTGCCTGCGCAATCGTGGGAGAGGTACTGAAAGAGGTATACGTTCAAAGTATCGTTCATCTTGCCCAGACAAGCGTTCCAATCACTACTACTACTACCCTTACTCAAGGGAGCTTGTCGACGGGCGAAGCATATTTGAATTAACTGGACCCGCGAGACAGTACGGTGGCCCATAAGGGACATTTATTTTTCATTTTATTGTTTTATTTTTCTTCGTAAATAAACTTTTCTCCATGTGGAGTAAACCTTTCTCCGCGGAAAAAAATTCATTCCGTGAATAAACTTTTCTCCACGTGGAGTAAACTATTCTCCGCGGAAATAACTTTATTCCGTGGAACGTTTCTCCGCGTGGAGTAAACTTTTCTCCCCGTGGAGTAAACCTTTCTCCGCGTGGAGTAAACTTTTCTCCGCGTGGAGTAAACATTTCTCCGTGGAAATAACTTTATTCCGTGGAGTATTCGTAAACCTTTCTCTGCTTGGAGTAAACTTTCTGCTTGAGGAGTAAAGTCACGTGATTTCCACGGAGAAAAGTTTATCCCATGGAATAAAGTTATTTCACTTTGTCCACGCCACGATTCAAAGGGTCACTTAGGCCTACATACGTCAATTGGGCCCGATAATTGTTCAATTAATTAACGATGGCGTGCCGATGAACAACTGAGCCAAACCTCAGTTGTAGGCTTACCCAATAACAAGTGACAAGCCTTGCTAATTAAAATACTCAAGTCAACTAGTCGTCATCTGCCTAATTAACATGTACTCATCAGTGTCAAACAACAAACAATCAATCACGTTGCCTTTAAAAGGCAGAGTCGAAACCTTCACTGCTTCAGAAGTTACCTTGTCTTTAGAGGTCACACTAAGGAGATAACATATCCATATTTCGGGAGTTTCATCTGTATTCCGTTTACAAGAGTAGTGTCTTTACCTGTATTCCGTTTACGAGAGTGACTTACCTGTATTCCGTTTACGAGACTGCCTTACCTGTGTTCCGTTTACGAGAGTGTCTTTACCTGTATTCCGTTTACGAGAGAGTCTTACCCTTATTTGGTTTACGAGGCTGCCTTACCTGTATTCCGTTTACGAGACTGCCTTACCTGTGTTCCGTTTACGAGAGTGTCTTTACCTGTATTCCGTTTACGAGACTGCCTTACCTCTATTCCGTTTACGAGAGTGCGACACACCTGTGAAATGGACATCTTGGAAAGGATTCTTCTTCGTTATCTCTTCCTCCAGCTCATGTTTGTTGATGTCTTCGTAAATGGTAAGTCGGCTTGCCTTTTCAATTCGTTGGTAGAAAACATGCTTTTGGTGCAAGACTGCGGTACCCAAAAAGTCGGACGTTTCCCCCCAAAATTAACCCTTTTCTCTGTCATTCTTTTGAAGATTTTTCAATTTCCGAAATTTTACTTTCATTTCGTTTTGTTAGTGGTCAATCGTATTATAGAATGAAACACTCCATCTTGGTACATGTAATTAACATAATCGAGGACACATGACTGCAATCTACAGATTATTACTTAATCTATTTACAAGTGCCATTGATATTTATGGATTGATTGATTGATCATGATTGATAGGTCAATGATTAGCCGGTCGAGGACACATGATAGAATATCTTACCGGCAGTTATCAAAAATTAATACATGTTAGGCCGACTCATCTCGCTCCAGAGTTTTCCGCGAAAAAACCGTGACGTACATGTACACATGTAGCTTCATATTTCGCAAGGAACTCGCCTACTCTCTGTTTATCCTATCTAAATATCAACAGGTACAATGTATCTATCATTGTGAAGATTAGGGGTAGAGATCAGACTATAGAGAACGACCTTAGCTCGCAATTGCGACCCAAATGAACTCAAAGTGTGTCACTCGCTTTCCACAATGAGAACGACATGTGCAATAGAGCACGACATGAGAATTTTGGCAAAGGCTGTGATGGGCGATAAATTGAACATGTTCTTATTTGATCATTCACAATGGCAGTGGGCCACACATTTACTAACACGACACCGGAAGGTAGCAAATGATATTCACTCCTTTTTTATCCTAGTACAGATGAGTACGATGATTTTTCTAAGGTCCTCCGGATTCCTCCCGCTTGTCTTTGGAGTCTGTATGCCGTATCTGGTGCTTGAAACTCGGTGTATCAACGGAGAAGGGCCTAGGAATGAAGTCCTCATTACAAAACCCCTGTCATTGGTTATGGTCGGGGGGGGGGGGGGGNCTCCATTACCACCCGGACTTTTATTCCAGGGGGCTTTTCCGCGTTCACACCGGCTTGATATTTAGAAAAATGATTAAGGGCCGTATTCTAGAAGCTTCCTTAACGTTAAGGTCTACCTTTAGCTATTGTTTGCAGGGCAGAATACAAAAGATTAAAGTGGACCTTAGAGTTAAGGAGGCTTCTAGAATACGGGCCTATATTGTCATTGAGAATTCCTATCACAAAGGTGAGGTTATGTTTTGCAACCTTATAATTGATGTACATTGTACGTTTTTGTATGTAATATGATGTTATTAGCCCTTTTGGTGTACCGGTGTACGTATCCCTTGCAAGTATGCGCAAACACCCAAACATTATAGTCGCAAGTTGTTTGTTGACTTAAACTTTGAT
Source organism: Notospermus geniculatus (assembly GCA_002633025.1). Classification (NCBI taxonomy): domain Eukaryota; kingdom Metazoa; phylum Nemertea; class Pilidiophora; order Heteronemertea; family Lineidae; genus Notospermus; species Notospermus geniculatus. The sequence goes on from NMRB01004619.1 coordinate 30,244, forward strand.
AAGCAGTTGAATGTGTCATGATGACCCAACGTATATCATCAAATTCAAAGAAAATATCGTCATTATCATATCCTTGCATTAAGTGCCTTATATCACACAGCCAAGTTCGTGACAAAATCTTATCGATAGTAAAGATAAAACTGATAGCGACCCACTGACTTTGTTGAAAGGTTTTGATAGCCGGATTCCTTCGTAATACAAAGACACGTTGGATATTGCGACTAGAGAGTGTCTGGTGGATTTCTTACTAGTTGTGTAAAAAATAGGATATTTTGGCTTTGGGGGAGTTAATTAATGAGGGAGCCATGAAGACCTTGTGTCTTTTGCTCTTTGGGAGCCTCCTGTTTTCACAAGGTGAGTATTTCGTGAGTCCTCTATACATGTAACAACAAGCCGGCGTTTTAAGGGCTCCGCACACTGGCGACTAAAATGGGGGCGACTACCGATGCGACTACTACGTCGCCTGCCATAATTACCTTTGCGGTCGATCAATGATGTCATCCACGACATCACTGATCTTCCAAAGAAGCATTTGTCGCAAACAAGTCAACAAAAACTAAAAAAACTGAAAAATGTTCAGTCGCTTCTGTGGTCGCAAGGCCGGTCGCCTAGAAAATCGCTCGAAAAAATCGCTAATGTGCGGTGCCCTTTAGGTAGGCCTACTCTTTATTTCATGTCCTGCAGGATATCCTGTCTCTGAGTCGACGTACCACGTACGACATGCCATAAACAGACGATTTTTGGTACAAACAGGAATATACATTTTGGCATCAATATCCAATATATTCTTGGTACATTGTACATGTACAGACATGTAACAGTTGTCCTGTATACGATTTCAATAACTCTTCGATCACCAAACCATATAGTGTTCTTTCTTTTCTTCCAGCGTGGGCGATACAGTGTCCTAGCAATTTCGAGGATTTCTCTGGAAAAATCAAGGATATCAACCCGAAGCGCCCTCTATTCAAGCTGTTGAAGAATGACGTCAGAGATGGTTATGAACCAGGGCAAGAAATCACACGTAAGTATAGATTATAATTTCATTAGAATTTACCATTGAATTGACATTTAGCAGAAGGTAAAGGAATTGTGGTCTTTCGCCTGTCGTCTGCATGAAGACACAAACGAACATCGAATATCATGGGTTAATTTGGCGACAGAACGAACTGAAAACAAGTAGTTACAGTAACACGACCAACAGCCACCAGGTGAAGTTTCCGATTGCAAATAAGTCCCTACTAATCGAATACAATGTTCAACATGGTTCCAAAAGCGATTATGCCATCTTCAAGTCGTGGCGGCTACATGTAGCTCAAAACAGAGTCAACAATTTCATCGCCTCTGTTTTTTTCAGTATCCCTCCATAGTTTGGTCGCCTCTGGCCCCATGAATAGCTACCTAGTCACAGCTAAGTCCATTGACGGAAGATGCGGACACGGCAAAATGATGGCGCAGAAGTCTCCTGCAAAGATCGTCCCAGGATGCTCAAATGCCCTCGAGTCGGGAAGCAAAGAGGAATGGACGAGCGAAGTGGTGTTCGGCTACAAAGCGCCGGAGTGCGGTTGCGTTGTGATCAAGTAAGTCAAACACAATATTTTCAAATGCACGGTCCTGTACACAGGTACATTTACGGCATCCTCCCATCGCAGGGCTTTGGTCTCGCTCCTCTTCATACGCTCGCACACTGTGTGCTAGTGTACATGTATGAAGAGGAGCGAGATGGGAGGATGCATTACGGAATACGTTTCTGTTCCATGTCCCCAAGAAAGACAAACCTATACTTGACCCTTACTGGCACTGTGCCATACATGTATATAAATTTGAATGTTGATGATACAGCAGAGAATTTATTAGGCCTGCATGCACTCTATCTGCAGAGCCCTACCACGTATTGTATTCTAATGTACTAACTATTTTCTATTACGTCTAACTCATACGAATATCTTTTCAGAGCTACTGTGGTTGCAGCAATGGACGACATCGCCTACGTCGACGCTGCTGGCGTTTTTGAAGGCCCTCTTACGATGACCTTGTGTCCTCGGCTAGCTGGTAGGTCTACAACTTTAATATATCCTGACATACATGTATTGCAAATCAGCAGAAGAGGAGGGGTCAGTCAGTTGACCAATAGGTGTCACTACGGTCCAATTCAATGCCTAGCGAATTCATTCATGCTTGACTGATCACCAATCAAGAGAATTCTTTTGTATTGGTCCGCTAGAACTTGCTGCCATCTTATGGCAATAAGCGCGGCTGCCTCTTCTACTTGATCAGATATTGTGCACCTGCCGCCATTTCGTCAACACGAGTGGGAGTAACTCAGAGATGAGAAATAAAATAAAAATAAAAATATAGTAAAACAATAAATAAAAACTAAAATTGTCACAGCTGCATGTCATTGGAAATGAACATGTAGATATACATGTACATGTACTTGTGAGAATAGAAATTGATTTATTATGTAGGGTATTCTGGACGTACAAAAACTTGACCCTCTCCTATTTCACATCTGCGTACACCTCCGGGCAGAAAGCATCTTAACTAATTCGGAGCCCGAAGTTCATTGACTGAATCAGCAGGTCAAGTTTTTTTGCAATCCAGAAAGAAGAACGACATCGCCGACATTAGCTGCTCCTTGATTTCTTGTAAACAAGAAGCGTCTTTTGCAAGACTCTTGTCTTTGATATGACTCTTGGCTCACATGAAAAATAAACCCTGTGTCTCCCGGAGCCTTACCAGCCGATTAGCTTGGATTGGCGTAAGGAAGGAGCTCATTGATTATACAGGATCTTCCTTGTTCTCAAGGCTGATCACAAACCAGTCACAGCCTGTCAACACTGACATTTCACGTTCAAATTCTTTTTCAGGCATATCTCAGACAAAACCCAAGATTGAAAAGGTGGAAGTAATTGCTGAGTACAAGCCTTCAACCGTCGATGCAAAACCAACCACTCACGTGCTTGACAAGGAAGCAGAAAGTACCAAAAACATGACTCGAACTGACGGTTTGTTGGGGCATGTCAAAGACAATAATGGCGTCGGAAAAGATGACGATGATGACTTTGTAGATGACCTTGAAGATGTACTGACCGCTGACCTTGATAAAGACGTCAAAGACGACTTCGAAGAAGATTCGTCCGAATTTTACGATGATTTCGATTCTGACGAAGACAGTGAAGAGTGGTTGCAGAAACCAGTCGTAAGACGCCCATGGAGAAGACCCTTTGTTAAACCGCAGTGGAGGCCACGCAAAGCCGGACAGAGGATGCCTCGTAGAAGACCGCACAGGCCTTTCCCACGCAGACGACCACACGGCCGACAATTTCCACCACGGAGACGACCAGCTTTCAACAACAACAACTACAAACCTCCAAAGTCTCCCCTCGGTGCTCGCTTGAAGGCAATCTTTAAAGCAACTTGGCCGAAGAAAATGCCGAACATGTTTCAAAGAAACTCAGATCCAAAACGATTCCAATCTATACCGCTGCCTCTGCCGTTGAAGATGGCACTCGCCCAGCGAAAAGGATTTCAAGGAAGGCGATTCAGCTTACTGACCGGGAAGAAAAATCCGCTCGGATTGGTCAGGCATCATCTGATGGTGAGAATACCTTGCCTTATTTCTCTGTCTTGTGGTTCAGATTTGAATTCCAAATAAAATGTATCAACGAGATCAGCGAACCGATGGAATCGCCCAACTGTTTGATGTTTGGAACTGCCCTAACCCTTCATCTGACCGTGGGCAAAAAATCCGTCCGAATT
>NMRB01004622.1:0-15045 GCA_002633025.1 Notospermus geniculatus
TAAAAACTGAAAATATGTTAGTCGCTTCGGTGGTCGCAAGGCCGGTCGCCTAGAAAATCGCTCGAAAAATCGCTGGTGTGCGGAGCCCTTAAGGGTCAGTTTAATCATAATTAATCAGGGCTCTCACTGGAGTTTTCAGTAGAAGGGTCAGAGACTTCTGTGCATTTTTTTTCTGGGGTCAGCCCTCAGAAGTCAGGGGTCAGCCATGGTCATTTCACAACATTGGGTGAATTTTCGTGCGTCGCACTGACTCCTGCTGGTTTTTATTGTGCTTCAGACTATGCACCTTGTGCGTATTTGACCCGAGACCTCGGGTCATTGAGAGCCCTGATTAATATGATAGAACTGTGCAATTCAAGTACATGTACAGGAAACTGTACAGCTCGCTTTGGCCAAGACAACTAAATTTACCTTTGGTAGATTTTCAATGTGGTTGGATCTATGCAGCCATTGACCTCCACCTTTAGAATGAGCTTAGTTACATGTACCTGATACATCAGTGCCAATCTGGCATACACATTGGCAAGCTAAATCAAATCCGCCCAACGGCTATCAGATAAGCCTTGGCAAGGTTGGGCTGATCCATCTTTGGCCCATCTCCAGATCAATTCATCAGTAGGCCCCTATACACCAGCATATCATGCCCATTGCCTATGCTGGGGCATGGCCTGCTGTGATCATTCAAGAATGGTGTCTGGTATGCATAGGTGTCTGTAAATGTTCACCGACCAGATAAAATTGATTGATTGACAAAATAGTTTGGCATAGCAAGCTGTTAAAAGTCTTGTTCTTTTGTTACACAATACATGGAACAGTGCTATTCCCCATTAATTGGGCAAGAGTCGGGCAGTACCTTCCCATTCTGCATTGCTGTCATTTGTCGTCAGCAGCAAGAGCTTCTTAATTTTATTGATAAACGATTTTCTGGTTCTTGAGGGGTTAATGTCGTTTTGTGAAATCTAGTCTTGCTGCATGCGACTTGATGTAAGTCAAGAGCTAGATGACGGAAATACTTGAGGCACTTTTGACTGAATTCCATTTATTTCTGATCTACTACATGTTCATGTATTGCTCTGCTCTGGTTGTGCTGTGTTTTTTATCTACATGAACTCAGCGGCTACGTCATTTCTTCCAGCGTGGCAGTAGTGGAAATCTAGTTCGCAGATATGCATCCATGTAGAACAATATACTGGTGATATGCCAATTATTGGCTACAGAGCTAGCACTCTAATTCAGTCTATGGAAAAGCTCCGAGGTACTTTCCTCAAAGAATTCAAGGAATTTCAGACACCAGTGTTGTCAATTAAAGACGTGTGCCATGTCCCCGCTATCACAAGTAGCAGTCAACTTGCGAGATTAATCACACTGGAGTACACTAACAGATGCAATATGATAGGCCTAAAACACAGGCATGGGTTTTCAATTTCAATTTTTTTTAGTTCAGGGTTGTGTGTAGGCCTATGGATGTACTAGTATTCGATGGATGAAGCTGTGGGAAGGTCTGTGTGAGTGGTGGATGCTATGGACAGGCCCGTATTTAGCATAGGGGCAAATGCCCCCACCCCCACCCCGGGCAATTGTGTGAATTTTTTTTTCAGGAAAATCAATTGCTGTTCATGTCTCAGCGTGCAGGGAGTAGACATCAGTCAGAAATTAGTTGACCTCAGTGAGAAACTAAGTTATTGGCTGGCCCTAATGTTGTGTGGTCAAGTCCTTGCAGTCATTGAATGCCCTAACTGCCCCCTCATAAAACAACCACTGCCCCGGAAATGAGTGGAAATTGCACCTCAGCGCTCGTTAATTCTTAAAATTTTGCCTGGGGCAGGTCCCCAGACCCCTGCAAAACCGGACCCTTTGGCGCTGGCGCGGCGTGCGTCGAAGCCCACATCCATTCAGCTCATTTGCTTAAAATGCCCCCCCCCCCCGTCAAAAAAGCTAGCTACGGCCCTGTATGATGGGGAGCGTGTTTATGCAGATTCATGTAAAAAGTAAATAGACAAAAAGTATTCTGTTCCCTCACCAAGAAGTAAGCACTAGAATACGTTTGGGTTGTAGCTAAGATACTTGGCCCTACAACATTTCAGATGACTCGGTCTCTTCCCATTTCGCCATCCAGAGGTTATCCATTTGAGTCTCAAAATTTTAAAATTATCCATACATGTATGTAATCATAAACATATCGGAGAGGCTTTATTCATGAAAAAATGCAAAGGAAAACAGAAGACATGACAAAAAGTACACTGACAAATTTATCGTCTGCTATAAAACTACGTCACTACCGGGTTTTAAATTTCCTAGAATGGAACAAATTGTCTGCATCGAGGCTGAGGCGGTTGACCTCAAAAGATGATGGCTTGTGGATTGTTTTTCCTCCAACTGAGGTAGGCCTAATTAAGTTTGACAACCGACATGTGTCACCGCACACTCGCTGCATTCCAGCTAAATTCCAGCACTGTTGGTGGAGGATTTCGCCAATTAGAATTGATGTGGGGCAAATTATAACATATCTATCTCCCCATGTATTGGCCAGTGCATTGATTATTTGGTGTTATTACATCAAAGACCTGTGGCTCCCAAGCTGTTGTACTGGGTTATCCTTAAAGGGGCTTTCATCCGAGCTTTGTGTAGCATGTGTCTCTTTGTATTTCGAACTCGAAATCTGTGGTCTTCGAGTCGAGTGCCTTCTGCAGCATATGGTGGCAGCACAGCCAGTGGAGTGACAAAATAATGTTTTGCACCTGTTCCCAACCATGCACTGATGAAAATGGCATATGAAAATGATATATACAGCCTGAATTGTCAGCCAGCGCTAAGAACCCGTGTTGTTCTCGGGATGAGAACACTGGGCATTGTTGGGAAAAGTGCAATATTGGGGGGGGGGCAGTGAATTTCTTCTGTTTAAAGATTGTTCATATCTATTTCACAGTCATCCTGCTTCACTATCTGTTGACAGTTGTTACCATCAAAGTCTGCCCCTGGGAATTATGAGTCAATATTCAATGGTTTTTCTGTTTCCATATCAGTATCATGGCTGGATTTGAACCATGCACCGGGTGTGCTCTTTCTTTTTCAAATCAATCGATTCATTTCTGATATATATTCCAAGTGTTGATTGGGCAATTTCAGTGTTGTTGTTGTGTGTGATCAGCTGCTCTGAATGTAACAGTTGACCTGGTTACTTTTGAACGGATGTGAACTATCTATTACTAACCCTCTGGCAAAAAGTCCAATTTGGCCTGCTTCCAAACCTGCCTGCTGATCATTGTTTGGTTTAACATCATAACATAGATAGAATGATAACTAAAGTTTTCATTTAGTCTCCATCTTTCTCTATCCTTTCAGGCCATAGAAAGAAATGCATTTTTAGAAAGTGAACTTGATGAGAAGGAGAACCTTGCCATAACAGTTCAGCGACTCAAAGATGAAGCAAGAGGTAGGCCTACATGTATGTCCTGCAGTGTGTAATAAGGTCACATCAAGAGGCCTTTGACATTCACAAGTAACCCTTACCAGTGACAGAGCGATTGTTGTGCACTATGAAGCATAAGAATGGCACAAATAGGCCTTGTCATGCCTGTTTAAACTGACTTTAAAGTTTTCTGGGTTGTTAGTTTCGATAAATCAGTGATGTGAACCATTGATAAACATTTTATTTGTGATTTCTGAATAAAATTAACTTGGTCCTCCACTGTGCGTTTCTTTCCAGATTTACGGCAGGAATTAGACGTGAAGCAAGTACCACGCACACCAGATGGTAGTATCTTAGATGGTGCAGGTGAACATGCGGACGACGATGGTCTGAAGAAACCTCGGCTACCACAGAGTGGTCCCATTGATAATATTGTACAGACAGATCTCTCAAATGTCAAAGATAGTTCTCATGTAGATTCAAATAAATTAAATGAGACTATGACACCGCCAACGACACCGACAGGCAAAGGTGAGAATACTGTGAAATCCTGTTTCCAGATCTCTGGCATTTGAGGAGGCATTGCAGATTAAAATTTTTTGGTACGGTATGCTTGATGAAGAAATATGCATCACAAGTCGTTAGCTGAAACGTACTATTCATTGGTATTGCAACTCCAGCCACTCGCTATCTACATCATAGAGTACTGGTACATGACTTGTGAGCAATTTCAAATTATCAATTATATCCAATGGAGGTAATTGGTAGATAAACAACATTTCCTTTCCTTATTTCAGGGTTACCTCCATTCACACCAGGTGGCACTCCACTGTCAACGTCAGCGAGGATATCAGCTTTAAATATTGTTGGTGATTTATTACGGAAAGTTGGGGTTAGTGTTAAGTTCATGTAACTGTTGATCTCTTTCATATCATCGCGATAATCAATTCCAGCAGTGTGTACTGTTTGCAAGTCCAGTCCATGCACCGCCTTTGAGACCATCAAATTCCATAATATTATCCTCTCCATATGCTTCCAGCATCCTCTGCTACTCCGCCCTTAGGAAACGTGTAAATGCCCATAAGAAAAAAAAATCCTGGAAGTAACTGGTTGATAACCAGTGTGTGAACTAAGTTAAGCCACCATGATCAACAACCAGTAGCTCCTATCTTCAACCCAAGCCTACAACTCCCCACACATCCAACCTGCTGTATTTCTCTTCCATCATAGCCTGAAGCATGCTGTACACCGACATTCATTTCTGATTGCAGTCGATTAGAGACTGTATCAATTATTCAACCATTAATTACATTTGTGTGTTACAGTTTTAGTGCTGCTAAAATGCAGGAAATAGTGCAATCATTCAATAGGCAGTAAATGGTCTATATTAATTAATTAGAACTAGTTTTGAAGCATGTCTTTAGCTTTAATCTTCTTGATTGATATTTCCTCCCTTGACTTTGCATATTGCCGGTAGGCCTATAACCTCTTTGATTGCACTTTCCTGATTTCTCTTGGCATAATGTGACCTGGATATCAACTCCCACGAAATCTTGTAGTGACGTTCCTTTGGAAGAAGCATTGAGAGTTGAAGTGCTTGATGATTCAGATTTGCATCCTGGAAACAGCGTCATCAGACATGGAAATTCCTGGTCATCCTGGTGGGAAGCTTTTAAGTTATTCAGACCGATAAATGAGTAAAACATTGTAAACCAGCGACCTAATTCTCATGAGCTAAAAGTTGTCCTGATACTACTCTGCTTGATGTTCTCACACGCCTGTTTCCTTTTTCGTTTCAAGCCATTTCTTCTAAAAAGAGATCAAATCTTGACTTCATGGAAGTGCTCTCTGAACTATGTGTTAGATATGTTTCCTGGTGGGAGGCGCAGTCTACCTGATCCTGAGGTACACAAACACCCCCATATAATGCATGGAGTGGACTTGCAATGTACCGTACTTCATTTCTTTTGCCTTTCTAAGGAACAAGTATTTCAAAATCAGATTCCCGTGTTTTCCACAGTTTTGCCAAAGTGTGAAGTCATAAAATCTTAAATTATCAGTCGTAGCTGATTGATAATCAGCAATATAAATGATTGGAATGGCCTTATTTTTGACCTGTCAACAAGTTTTGATGATTGAAGCTTTCAGTTTCATTTATCTATTGTGTACATTTTCAGGCCCTTGAATCAAAGTTGGCATCATGTCGGAATTTCGTGAAGGATCAGCCAAGAAATGGCCGTGTGAACACACCTAGCCCTTTGAATTCACCCAGGTATGTATAGAATATGAAATAGGTGGAAGGCCGTAGGGAAAGGACACAGGGACCTGCAAATGTGTGACAAGTCCATTGAAGTTGAACAGCATTTCTCGTCGTATGAAACTGTTTTCTTGCACAGTCCAACCTTGCAGGTCTCAGTTGAATTAAATGACTGAGCAACTGTTGCAGATTTTACCATATTCTACTGCATTCTGAATGCTTTTCAGATGTAATTTACCTAATATGTATCATAGCAGTGACTTCAAAATGTATCTTATCTAGTTTACAAGTGGGCATGAAGTGCCTGCAAATGCATACGTTTGATGTACATTTAATAAAATACAGTATTTTTTAGGCTTTCAGTATGCACCTGTAAGTTTTCACACCCGCTCTTTCCCAGCATATTGTTGATCAAGCTTTCAGACTGTTTCACTTGATTGGAAGGTTTCTAGTCTAGTTGCATTTTGATACACAATACGCATTTGAGGTGGTCAGTTTTATGCCTTATGAATTTCCTTTGAAAAGCTTTGTTTACTGTAATGGTTCAGCATCAAATTTAAAAAATCAAGAAGTTTCCTTGGCAAGTACACAAATCTAGCATTGTAACACCTTTGCAGGTCTACTGGCTTTTTGTCGGTAGGATTTTATGGTATTGGGTCTTTATTGCCAAGATCTGCGCAGTTTTCAGCCTGTTTATCGTATTGATAGTGTTTTTTCTCTACCAATATGTTCTATGGGGGCTGTCTCATCCTTAGGTCACATGTCTTGGATATGCTGGAAGTAATACAGTGTTGTGAAGATTATACTCTATACATGTACTAATAAGAAGTAAACTACAATTTCATGCCCTCTTTGGGAAATTGGTATTGATTTGTTTGGAAAATTTAACTTGTCATCTCTAAAAATACTTAGACTTCATCGATTGAAGATTCATATTGTGTAAATGACGCATTTACTTCTTGCTTCGTTGGTTCTTACCTGTCTTTTTTGACATTTTTTGTGCTCATTGACTTTTTGTGGCAGATGTTTTTCCTTTAACCCATAGGCTATAAAGATCTCTGTTTGAGTAGGTAGCGCCTCTTTATTTATCAAATAAGAAATAGGTTTAAGTGAAGTTTGTCAGAAAAGTGCTTGGGCGTTTGCATTTGGGAAAAGCCAGCTGTCTGATGTTGAAATGTGGTTGGAATTTACACTGGTGATGCCGTATAAAACCATAACATCTGGTCCTTCCTCTAGTTATTTCGTTTGGTGAAGGTAAAGAAAGTCTTCAACACATAGTCTTACTGGGCATTCTTTGGATTTTGTCGCTTCTTTTCTATTAATTGTAGACTTAATTTCCCAAATTTACAGGCCAATACGCCACCCATGATAATGTTTTCCCAGTAGAATAAAGTACAGTAATATTTAAGGCTCAAGAAAACAGTCCAGTTCTGGTCAATGTACTTGATTTCTTTGGTTATATCAGGTGAAGAATGTATTGGATATTAACCTCTCTCACTTACAAATCTTTGACAGAAAAACAGCTACATGCTCTTTCCCTGAATTTGGGACTGCTACATGTGTGTGCTTCAGTTGAACCTGGCATTAATATTGCCCATATTCTTCAACCCAGTGACGTCTTCCTAATTTGTTAGGGGTAAGCTCTTCGAAGAGAATCAGAGAAGCGGCCTGACCAGAGATGGACTGTTATTTTTTGCCTAACCTCTCTCTGCTTGCCCGGAAATGCTTCATTCTAACCAACGTCTGTGCATGTCCTAACCTTGACCTAACCTCGCTGATGCAACAGAACTAACTTGGTAACAGTGGAAAGGATCTCATGATGGAAAATCATGCTGGTTCAACCATTTCTGTTACCTTCCAAAAAGGAAGATGGTATTCATATGAAATGTTTAACCTTTCTGAGTTTGCTTTTTTTACTATCAGCTGTAGAACTATAGAAACATGATTGATTTGTGTCCGGCGGGTTATGTTGCTTCCTGATGTGATCATTGCAATCCTGTGGTTGGAAAATTACCATGCTCTGAGGAGCAATTTAGCTTGGAAATATCCCAAATACCTACACTGGTACCTCGTGACTGTTTTTATTGGTGTGCCATTTACACAATGATGCCATTTTTGTTCATTGTTGGAAGTAGATTAGATCCTGATAATACAATCTGTTGGCCTCCCATCTGACAGTCTGTTCATGATGTCAGATTGAAGCCTATAGATATTTGTGAAATAATCCACTGTATGTACAGTACATGTACAAATATGTGTGAAGTATTTTTTCCCAGAAATTGATGGATGTACGTAATTGACTAATCATGTAGGGGGAAAACACAGTCAGCGTTTCATTGTATTTGTGGCACATATGTATGGCTGGTCATTTCAGATAGGCCTACTTGCTTCTTAGTACCCATTTCCTTCCAAGATATTATCATTTCCATCGTATATTTTGGAGAATGCCTGCATTTCCTGTTTTAAAGAGGAAATAAGGCATATTTCATTATTTTCATCCCGCTCAAATTCAGTGGGTGTTCTTGACTGCCTTTCTCATTAACCCTTTCCCTGCTGAAATTGACTTTTGCATAGAAAGGGTTAACCCTGCCGGAGGACTGAGGGAATTGGAACTATTAAAAACTGGAGTAGGTTGAAAATATTTCACTATGTCAATGTGTTTTGAATGTTATGTTTAGTTGAAGACAGAAATTCAAGGGCAGAAGCCAGAACATGTTCCAGAATTACCTCAGTCCTTCTTATCTTAGTCTTTCTTTTCTGTTCTCATTACTGACAATTCAACTGGTTTGGCTTGATTTCTGTCATTCTGTAGGTCTGACCTCGTGAAACCAGGAGGACGCTACGCCAACAGGTTCATACATAAATGTATTGTGCCAAATGAGTGATGTCCCTTGTGCTTGTATGCACCCACCCACCCTCTGCTTAGGGCACAGAAAACGAAGTGGTCTGCTTTTGGTTATTTTCTGTTATTTATGTTCTTGTCTTCATGTTTTTCTATTAACTCCTGAAACGGCTCTGATTGAGTTCCAAATTTGGTGTCTTTAAAACATCCTTACCAAAGACGACTTCATTTCAGCCTCTACTCTCGCAAACTTGCACTTTAGGTTAGATTCTGCATTCATAATCATGCTTTACGGCTCATAATCATGTGCTTCATAGAGTATGATGTCATTCAGCAGAAAATGTGATGACAACGTACATCTGGCAGTAGTGCCATCAATTTATAACCACTCCTCCTTTGAGATGTATAGAGGAATCCCACGTGACGTCATCAAGGCCACGTTGGACGTCAAATTGACCACGTGTTTCCTGAAGACACGATGATGTTATTTCGTGTGCTGTCTCGTCACGTCGGGCGGAATGTCAATCCACGTGTAGCACCCTATTGACGCCAGTTTGCGTCATTTTGACGTCCAGTCACTTGATTTGATGACGTCAGTGGGATTCCTCTATAGTGGCTGTAGGTATCATTAGGATACAGTGCCTGTCAGCGATCGTTTGTCAATACTGCTTCAAAGGCCTCCACTCAAAGCAAGCTTACAGCATCAACACCTTCATGCAACAAATCCACCTACTTAACCACCCTCACCAGGAAAAATACAGCTTAAGTTATGTGCAATAAATATGCATGCCTGTTCTAGTTTTTGTTTTGATCAGTTCAAATTGTAGATGTAGACTAAGGATAACCCTTTTCTGTTGTTGCTGTTATTTGTAGTTTATTTTAGGTCAGACTAGCTAACTTTTCTTTGCAATATTTGGTAGAATTTTACATACCAGTTGCTGTTATGTTAGTTATGTTCCCCCAGCAAAAATGGAATGGTGGAGCATGGATTGGGACATAACTCTTAGTGATACATGTCCTATATGCCACCTCCAACATTTTGTTATTGTGGCTTTTTAAAAGGAATAGTGTATTGAAGAAGCCGATAGGCCCAGAAAAAATAGATGTGTTCATAAATATTACTTTCGTATTTCTTCTAAATTGTTCCTTTTGATTGTCAAATGTCATCAATGAAATGTGTCATCTTCTGGTTCAAATCCAGCTGTCCTCGTGTCTCCGCGTGCGTCAACGAACCATACTTACGATGTTTTCTCTCTCTTTTCAGAGCCAGACGGTTAAACCGAGGTGGAAGTGCACCAACCACCCAGTCAGGCCTAGTGAAAGTGACCATCTGAGGACTAGACTAAAGACATTTTGAAAACCCTGTGCATTTTACTCAGTTCACACTTAAGGATCTAACAATTTCTCCCTGATGGATCAAGAACTGAAGTGGAAAAGTTGACAAGGAGTGAATTCTGCTTGGTTTTATTCAATTGAACTTATGTGCAATGAAGTAAATTTGGTTGTTAGTTCAATTTGAGCGATGTTTAGTTTAACATGTGGCTCATTCTGTCCAAAATATGGAAGATGGAGTGGGATTGCGACACATGTATACAGTGGACCCTCCTTACTGTGGACAGCTTGGTTCTGACGTGTGCTGCCGGTCCTTAATGGAGAAGTCTCTTGATGACAGACATCAAAGTACCTAGGGCCAATCTGTGATGCTTCATTGATCACAGATTGTTGGTATGCAGTAGAATGCTATTTTGATAGCGTGATGCATTTTCTCCATTGAGGATGAAATGAATGGTTGAAGGTTGCAGAGATTTTCTAAAGCAGGACAATTCAATTCCATGAATTTACTGGTATCCAAATCAACCCCTTTTAATTATTTGTTTTGACACTTTGTGAAGTGATGGAAAACTTGAAATTTTTACTGGTAATTCTCTTTGAACCACAGATTATTATGTAATATGACGGTGTTTACCATATCTTTGGTTCAAAGGAATAGCTCTGCAATTTAACTGTAAATAACTATGTATGTATGTCTGCAGCTGTATGTAGTAATGAAACATGCGTAACTTAATCATGTTCAGTGCTGTGGTAGAAAAAGTCACATCTCTCATAAATCTGTGGCAGAATTGTACAGCAAGCACGGATGTTAATATACAAGGTGTTACCTTATTCAGTGACACCATATTATTTATACATTTTCATTTGCTAAAAGTTTTCAGGACATCCGTGTGTACTCTGGAGTTGTCGGTGGTTTCTGACATAACACTCTGTTCCTTGGTGTGAAAATATGAATATTGTTACAATTTCATTTTCAAATGTTCAATTTGTGCAGAGTAGAGCTTGTGATAATACATATGTACCGTACTTGGTCGTCTGACTATCATAACAGCCAAAACATTGACACCCAATGACAAATTCTTTTATCAATGAAATAATTTCTGGGTAACATTTTTAGAAGATGAAGTCTCGTTTTATGATGGACTATGAAACTAAAGATTTTTTCCAAATAAATTGTGATTTCATTACGAAATAGAAACTTTTCTTGTTTTGTCGTCCGAGTGTTTGAGTGAGATACCAGTGCCAGCATGCTAAGAGGGCCCAATTTCTCAGGATGCATTTCATGATGCACTGGGGTATCAAAAGGAGTAAGGGGGCTTGGCTTGGCCTCTGTGCATTGCCTACCAGCATGCCTTAGGGGCCATTCACAATTTTCAACATTTTCACAAGCATACAAACTGTACGCTGGGGGAGGGGGTCTGGGGCCGGCGTATGCTTTTTAAAAGTAAAAAAAAAGTTGGGTCTTTATTTGAAATGCCCTGTATATTTCGCGGCATTAGTCGCTCCTACCGTTTTTCTGCACAATGCTGAATGAGTCTTTCTATTGTCCACTTCAATTATTACGCTGCTCGAGACTGCCTACTTGCTCATTGGACAACGGCGGCTGCCGAGCTGAATATTCAATCATGACAATGATCGGGCAAAACTCTGCCAGTTCTTGGTCGATAGAGACAAGCTACCAATGAATTCGTGAATGCTTTTGTATTTGTTAAAAGTGCACTAAAATGATCTGCTGCTGTTGAAAACAGCCAGAAACAGTGGCCATGGTGGCGTCGGCAGAACCCTGTTTTGATCACTTCTGTGTTCGAGGAGATCAAATCAACATTTTTTTGTACGCTTTTGGGGGGAGGGAGTCTCCAAAAACAGTACCGGTATGTTTTGCATGCTTGTGAAAATGTTGAAAATTGTGAACAGCACCTTACATGAGCAGTCTTTCATCAGAACAACCTACTCACTCCTACATAAGAATAAAGCTGACAATGTGATCAATTATACAACAATTTATTAAAATCTGTGCCAACATTTCTTGACAATGTTGCATTATTAACCAGCAGATGATCAGCTTTAATAGTTTACAAATATGCCGTTGCCCCAGAATGATGAACTTAGACAGGTGGATGAAGAAAAACTGCAAAATCTTTCGACCATCAGTTCCCAGGCATACAAATAATTACACACAGTCTGACTGGCATCTTTCAAGTCTAATCCTTGAATGGCTTGTGAGCTGTCACTTGACCAGAACTTCATGTTCATGGAATATCAAAAACGCCCTGATTGTTCCTGAACAAGGTCTCCAGAGAATATAAGAGAGCAAACTGTCATATAAGATGTCAAAAAAGCAAAAGCAAGAAATATTGATGTTACAAGAATATGCATTCAATTTTTGCTAGAACCAATACATTCCCAAATCAGAATTCCGCCACAATGGGGAACCCGCATGACTGCAGATGGCGCAGTCAGTATAAGACCCGAATGACGTACTGACGTCACTTTTTTCGCTGTTGACGTCACGTCGTCAAAGCATGTGTACATTTTTCTACACAATTATCCGTGGAAATTTCCCCAAAAGACGTTGTCACTATTGGCATCCTGTGGCATTTCTGACGAAACAAAGCAGTGATATATGGAGAACTTTGAACATGAAACAGGACAGTGTAATTTAATCAAAATTGAACCAAAGAGAGTGGTTTATTTTGGGGCAAGAAGTAAATGGAAATACTGTTAGAAAATAGGACTTCCGGGTCTTACACTGACAGCGCCACGTCGTGGCGTAGTTCTGCGGGTTCCTCATTGCCCGAGACTACTTAACAGCCACAAGCCCAGCAACCTCTTTAAGCAAACAATTGTTATGTAATGAATATACATCCTGCTCATTTTGCGCACTGTCCCAATACAACGTACATCATAAAATTAAGAATAAGTGCCTGTAAGCAAACAATTTTGCTAAAATCAACTAGTTTTGAACCAATTCGTAAATACAGTGGTCATCTAGACCATGTTTCATACCATATTAATAAGTAAAGCCCTCTCTCCAAACTGATGCAGTTCTGTTATTCGTAGTGTGTTGAGGATTCATGTTTAATTACATGAAGGATAGTAAATCACACCAGATATCAAAATGACTGTCAAATTATCTTGTCATGATGTCAATGAATATGTCTGAGGAACACCCTTGAATCAAAGTGAAGAAAAGTCCTGTGTTAAGTCAGGTATACACACATGATAACCAAAGTCTTTCTGGGTGAGCACTTGCTGGCATGATGAACACGTCTGGACATGTAAAGATTGCTTCTTCATGAAACTGTTCTTCTTGCATGTCTTGAAAGCTTCATGGAGCTCTTTCTGCTTGCCAATATCAGGCAACAAGACAAGAAGCTCAGGAAATACAACCATGAACCGTTCAATGCCCATGAGTGAAACACAGCTGGTAAAGTAGTCCTGAGCGGTCGAGATGCCCTGACGGAACTGCCCTGAAAGGAATTTGAATTCATCAAATTCCTGCTCTGATCTGAGCAAATTGTGGAACTCCATGATAAGCTTATGGTTCCTCTCTTGGAAATCAGGAGGTTGAGCATACATGTACGTCATTTTAGCTGGCTTCATGGTTTTTTGCTCATTTGACGGCAGAATGTGTACTCCTTCTAGACTACTGGCAATAGCAGATAAGCTTCCTCCACTAACAAAGCCAGGTGGCGGCTTAAATGGTTTATAATCACTGACAGATATGCCTGGTGGTGATACTGGAGGTGATCTAGATGAATATTTGACATCGCTTTCCAGTGATGGGAAGTCACTTGACTGCAACTGGAGGACAGATTTTGGTACACTGGCTTCAGGCTTTGTCACAGTAAATGGTGTAGACTCCGTTAACTTCTTCTGTGACTTAGCCGATGTGTAATCTCTAGGTGCTTCCATCCAAGTGGCATGCTGTTGTGCTCCACCACCAAGGACTGGAAATTCATCAGAATCCAAATCTGGTACTTTATTGTTCTTTTTGTGTCCTTTTGATGGTGCTGAAGGCATTTCTGCAGCTGGGACATCCTCAACCTCTTCCAAGAGACTGAAATTATTCATATGGGCCAATTTTTCAACATTGCTAAGATTTTTATTTGAGATCACCTTCACATGGTCAACTTCATTCACTTTCTTCACCTCCAGCTCTTCCTCCACTTCAATGCGTGTATCTGTGTGACTCTTTTCTGGAACAGTAGCTGTCTTCTCAACCCGTTTTTTGTCTTTTTGTGATTTACTTTTGTTAGACTTGGTCTTCAGCTCACCCCCCATCCTAAAATCACCCACCAAATTGATCTCTGGCTCTGGTGGTTTCTTATCAGCTTCCTCCAACGCAGCCAATGCATAACTGATGACCATATCGTCAGCATTCTCTTTTTCTTCTTCCTCCTCACATTCTTTGTTTGTCTTTCCTTTCTTCTTCTTCTTTTTCTTTTTCTTCCCTTGTTTGGCCTCAACAGAAGCCTCTGAATCAGGCTTCTTCTTTGGTTTTCCCACAACAGTGATGAACTCCTCTTCATCAGCCGTGTGTAGTGGAGTTTTTTTCTCAGGTAAACCTGATTCATGTGTCTCCAACAGACCTTCTAAGTTGGATGGCAGAGGGGCACTCTTCTTCTGAACATTAGTGGTTGTCTGTGGCTTGTGGCTAGAATTACTTACAGGTTTGCTAACAGTAATAGGTTTTTGTTTTATTCTGTTACTCGGTGCACCTTTTGTCACCCACATGGGTTGAACCTGAGCACCACCTTCTCCCAGACTAGGGAAGTCTTCATTATCATCCAACACATTTGCATGGGAATTTTGCATAGTCTGTTTGGTAGTGCGAGCTGGTTCTGCTTTATTCTGAATTTTACTACTTGGTGAAGACTGGCGAGGTGGACTTGCAACCCAGGAATCAGCTTCAACTGCCTGGTAACCACCTCCTAATGAGGGAAAGTCTGAATCGCTGGTCAAATTTGGCATATTTCCAGATGAAACGTAGGTCCTTGGTTTTACAAAAGAAGACACATTGCCCCTTGATTCACCCGATATCAATACATTTCCTATCGATGACAACGTTGGCTCATTATTGGTACTTTTCGGAGCTTTAGCAGCAATAGATGACAGAGGTGGGTGCTTAAAAGGCAGATCAGGTTTTGACACAGGATCATGTACAGATTTTCTCAAAGGTTCACTGACCGGTTTGTTAGGTTC
>NMRB01004623.1:5190-21704 GCA_002633025.1 Notospermus geniculatus
TCACAAGATTGGCAAGATATTTTCCTAGAACCGCCATATTGACGGGGATGCCGGACTGAATATTCCCTCGTCGCTGATTGGTCGAAATAAATTCCTTTTAAATTGGACTGAAACAGGATTTTATTTCGACCAATCAGTGATGAGGAAAGTATTCAGTGCGACTTCCTTGTCAGCATGGCGGTCATGTACGAAAATCTTGCCAATCTTGTGAGAAAGTTGGACAAATACCTCAAATAAAGTCCGAATATTTGGATTAATTTTTTTGACAGCAGGTCAGTGGTTTAGTGCATGTTACTAGCTATCCATTGGTATATAGAATGTGCCGATCGGCCGTCTGGTTGCCGAGAAGTCGCCACTTACTTTCTGGCAAGCAGCCAAAAACGGCGTGCAGTTTGCCTTGTAATTGCGATATTTGGGGGTACTTTTCATCAAACCCTTCGATTTTTTGTGTGGTTAGAACCTTTTTGGGATAAAAATTGATGTTCCATCTGAAAGAGAATTGTCTTAGGATTCGATTAAGAGTACTCTGATGAAAATCGACCCAATAGTTTTGCTGTGAGCGTGATTTGAAGTGAAAAAGTCATAAGCAGCCCAGCCATGAAGTTAGATCCCTTTTCTTTTTTCTCTCTTTATATTTTTTTTCGGGCCGGGACATTGTTCGTGGGGGCTGACAACATCATACCCCGTACGCGTCAAGTCCCTGTGAGCTAAACCGCAGCTGGGGTAGCGAGCATAAAGGGGTCGTAACGCTACGTCAGGCCTAAGCGAGGCGTAGTGCTGGTCGATGCCATATCCTCGACCAGCACTACGCCTGGCTTAGGCCTGACGTAGGGTTACGACCCCTTTATGCTCGCTACCCCCGGTGTTTACTCCAATAAAATATAAAGGAGTTGCTTGTTGTGTTAACACCCAACCCCTAGGGGTTAACACCAGCTTGATTTCAAAGTTGGTGTTAGTGTTAGGCCTGCATGCATTTACCTCAGAATTTGAATCAACTTCCTGTATTTGACAAAAAACATACGCATAAAGCTTATTGTCACCAAATCAGACATCTTACCTGATAAAAACTTACGATATCAAAGAAATCTAACCAAACCACAACCAGCCATACAACGTGGATGAAAATCTGGGGATTCCCCAAGGTCAACACCAACACCGGTCTTAACACTGGTGTTAACAACGGTGTTGACTGGGACCAGGGGCGACCGCCACGAAACTCCGATAGCACTAACAGGGCCTAACAGAGAAATTCTGTAATGGTAAAAGCCATTGCATACCTCTCTGTTAGGCATGCACTGTTAGTGCTATCGGAGTTTCGTGGCGGTCGCCCCTGGTGTTTTGGGCTTCTAGTTCAACACCATCCGCCAACACCCGGTGTAGAACAAACACCAGTGTTTACACTCGGTGTCAACACCTGTCATGGTGTTTGGGGGTCTCGGTAGACACCAACACCAACACTGACACCCAACACTAACACCAACACCAACTTTGAAATCACCCATTGTACCATTCAACAGGGCGCAAGCACTTAAGAATCCTGACCAATATCATACTCGGGTTCGTACGGATCGGTACTAAGTCTATCAGGCTCTGTCACTTGACACTATAGCAGTACTTCCACCTATCCAAAATCCCCGGGTTTTGTAGACCCGTGTCTTCCCCGGGATTGAAAAAACCCACCTCGCGCTTACACCTATTTTCAATACATTACAATAGGAGCTGTCAGCCGCGCATATTGCTAACAGATGGCAGCACAGTCTTAGCGGACCAAATGTACAGGAAATCTATTACGATCGCTGCTCGATCGATAATGACTGGGTCCGCTAGATGCATTGAATTGGGCCCTAGTGACACCTAGTGGTCAACTCGCTGACAGCTCCTATTGCATGCTGGCGAGCTCGCCGTGTCTAATAGACACGGGGTTTTTAAACACGGGTCTATTAGACACGGCAAAAAATAGGTGTAAGCGCAAGAAACCCGTGTTTGACACGGGGTTTTCGATAGGTGGAACAACAGCTTATATCTTGATGTGTCTCCATTGAAAGTCCGATATTGAATATAGTTTGGTTCCGGTACCCACCGCTAGGGCTAAAAGGGTTCGGTATCAGCCTCGTTTGACCTTGACCTCACACACCGTCTGACCTCTGCGTTGGAGATTGGGTGGGCTTTACATATCTTTTAGTTTCCTTTTCGTTCTGATTGAACAAAATGGCGGCTAATGCGCTGTGATATACAGACAACACTCCACGTCATCGAATAACGTTGTCGAAAAGTTAACATTTATCGATTGATTTCTTAAACTCCCTATTTCTGGATCGGTAAACGTGACTACTCACCTTTTATGGCTGGCACAGTATTCTACCTTCTGGTGTTTGAATCCTTAATGCGTTGGTTCTCAGTTAGTTTTGTAAATATCAAGTTATAGCAGTCCTCAGCAAATAGTTGCTATCAACAAAATGTTCCACCTTCGTTGTAAACCTGATTCGTCGAGCTTGGTTGGTTTTTAGGCATTTAGTCACGAGATAATATTGTCTGCTTTATATTATCAAATAAAGTTCGGGATTGGTCAATAATGGTGGAAAAAAATCATCTTCTCAAAATATTTCAATCGCTTATTCATATCATGCCACGGCTGGCTGAAGATATAGGCCTCGCACCGTTCTTCGTTTGTTCACAAAAAGGGTATTATCATCGATCGTTTACCATTAGGCCTATCCTTGTAATAAGGATTGAAATCATAAAGGCAGAATGGTTTTGAAGCAAAGCACATATTCTATGACACCGGCTTTATAGGCGTATTTTGCAGTGGTTCTGAATGTTAGGCCGACGTCCTCAGGGTTCCCTCTGTCGGCAGTTACAAGCACAAATTAGATTATGGTCGCCCCTTAGTAACCAGTGTGGTGATTCAAACACAAAATTATTTCATTCGTACGCGATTTTACTCATGCATAACTAATCGTGTTGACTATTTTTGCAGTTGTTTAGGCAAATAGAAGGGGTGACAGCTGATTTCGTAATCACCCGTCACCCCTTCCATTTACCACATGAACTGCGAATACGACAAGCACCATTAGTTATGCATCAACGACTTCGCGTACGAATAAAATAATTTTGTGTTTGAATCACCACACTGGTAACTGGCTTCAGATGTAAATTCACCATAAATACGACACCAACTCAAAATTAGGCCTATTCAACCCGAGTCTTTAGAATTCCCCATTGACTACCCAACATAAATAATCAATGATCTCGCGCGAATTCGGTTTCCCGCCGCGGCCACTTATTGCAGGAATAGACTGGTACCCGGTCTTCTGGGCAGCTTGCATTCGAAGACCGGTGAAATCAAATGATCTTACGGCGGAATTCCGACGAGAGTGACGTCATTCTACAAGCTCCAATAGCAAAATTGGGTCATGTTTACATTTTGACAAGATGGCGGCTCCCACAACTTGGGCATGATCACGGATCATGATGATCTCGTAATCATGAGTAAATTTCAGGAAAACATAGATTTTTGCTTGAGATCAAAGTTGGCTTTAGGTCCGGTGAATGAAAGAAGGCAAACAGCTTACTGCTGCCTAAAACCCATGCAAGCTAAATGCCTGAAAGTAAACGGGCAGTGAACGGTGATGCAATTGCAATTTTGCCTACGGGGCTTCCCGAGCTAAATATACACCAGCGGGCGCCATGATGGTTTTATGCATTTGGTTGCGTCTGTCCTAGTATTTTCAATCAGGACAGTGTTCGGTCTAATTGCAGGAAATATTTCCTGTCGCCAGCAGACAGACGAGACGACAGTAATATTTAAAGCCGCACTATATTCAATTCAGAAATTGCACACGTTGGCCAAAGTTAGTGTACAGTAAAATGTATTAAGACACTGATTATTGATAACTAACTGTCATGGCGCCCCAACTGAATCAAAACAAACACCGCGAGCCATTTGCTTTAACACCCAGCAGATGTCAGGGAATCTGATGTAAAACATGGCTTTGCAAACTTGAACTTTGAGTGATTCAACGAAAATCATTTCTCTTGAATAAAACATTTTTTTATTTAAAAGCTACGAATGCAGGATATACATCAGCTAAAATCATATTCTTGTGTATGTTTCAATCAATCAATGTGACCTTGGATGATATCTGCTCGATGAATGTCAAGTATGCAGGATTCATGACAAAACTTTCTGTGTCTTCATAAATATCAAACTAATAATCTATTTAAAGCTGGAAACAATTCTGTTTCATACCGACAGGGCGGCGCTGCGAGTGGTTATACAAAAGACGTCAAAACAGAGCAAAGCAACGTAATGACGTCACGTCATGACGTCTTTGACGCAGTGCAACACGGACGAGACGTCAGAAAATGTCCAACCGCTCACAGCGCCTCCTAGTGGCCTTAGTTCAGCAGGTTTCTCATTGTAGCATCATGAAATATCAAGGCCTGGGGTCACGTGACCTTCGGACTACGCTCCACTCACGATAGAGTGTAGTATGAAAGCTGACCGATATGAACCCTTGATGATTCAAGATGAGTTGTAGGCGAAACCTCGAAACACCCATTGGACAAAATTATACAAAACAATTCATCTATAAAATGGCAATATCTCATCAATCAGACAGTTTACTTTCTGCCAAACAGACGTCATTGAAATATTTCACATTTTACATGAATCAAATAATATAAACACACATATCATTAAAATGACATTATCATACATTATTATGTAAGCTAGGCATGCTGGGAGGCCATGCTAGGCCTTAAAGGGCCTCTAGAGGCAGCTCGCTATTAGACTACTAACAGTACTTCTACTAGCAACAGGTGGCGCTAGCAACCATGAACTCATGACTGTTTCTGTGAGGTAAGGGAATCCAGTATACGAGCGATTGTAAAATATGTCCACGTTTGTCAAATAGGGTGAACAGTCTGATAAAGATAAACTGAAGTATGTGAAATAGATGTGGTCAGGGCAGAACACGTGATGTTCAAAATATGAAATTGATAAAAACATATGATCATAAACAGAAATAACAGCAGACGTGTTTTCTGTACACAATATGTAAGTATTTTTATGTCTGGTAGAGACCGGTGTCGGATTGGTGA
The DNA here is from genome assembly GCA_002633025.1 of Notospermus geniculatus. Taxonomy (NCBI): domain Eukaryota; kingdom Metazoa; phylum Nemertea; class Pilidiophora; order Heteronemertea; family Lineidae; genus Notospermus; species Notospermus geniculatus. Next base: position 10,294 of record NMRB01004623.1, read on the forward strand.
CGCATTTTAAGAATCTGAGGTTACCAGAACATCTATATCAAATTCAGGTTATGATTATTGTCTGTTCTAAATGAAATAACTTTACAGGTGTGGCATCTACACGTGTTTCCGTATGTCAGTGTTTCCCCTTATTGTTTGGAAAACGCCGGGAGATAGATCGACACGTTTCTCTGTGTGTCCCCTATTGTCAAGCCGCAGCTTATTCCATCCGACAATAGTGGGGGAACACTCACAAATGATGAACATTCAATAACGCTACACCGTATCGTGTGTTTTTCCTCTCCTCCCTGTAATTCTTCTGTTGAAATCTAATTTCAAGTGACAATATTTCAACTCTTACTTTCAGAGAAACCAATTCTCTTCTTGTGGTTGAATATACCTAAAATATGGGGCAGTAAGCCATGGTGCCTTGTACCTTGTGTCTTTGGAAGGGAAGTAAAAGACTCCATCCAAGTGAGGAACATGAGTAGCTTGTGATGGCCTTCTCCGTACTTACCAGGGCCAATAATGCCATAGCGTCGGCCCTGACGGAAAAATGAAAAACAAATACAAATACGCATGCGCATGGCCTTGATCGTTGGCCCATTATCGGTCAAACTGTATCTTCAAAACCCACAACATTAGGTACATTCAACCAGATGAAGAGAATTCGTTTCTCTTAAAGTAAAACTGTCACTTGAAATTCGATTTCAACCTTTCTATTTTAACAACATGTTGCGAGTTTCATTACTCGAGTGTCACGTGATCGATCTGTAAGTTATATCTTATGATAAAAACTCATGGCTTAAGTTTGTAGTCATATCTAACGTTAATGAGATGTTAAATTTTCTTAAACCAAGAGGTCAAGCACGTTGACTTTGTTATCATAACTGATTACGAGTTTGTTTCCTTTCACAGAGCATTTTGGAGCGTTATTGGCCCTTATCTGTTCACCATTGATTTCTATTTGTTTCATCGACACTGTTTTCTTGTCAGCATCAATGTCAGGTTGATACACCCTGACCTCTCGGGCATGTCGGGGTTTATCACCTTCCATCCGCCCAACGATGAATACCTCCCCAAATGTACCTGAACAGATATCAGTACATTCGAACCCCTTCACCCCATGAGGTACTGACATGACCTTAGTCAGGCTGTTCTCACCCACCTGGTAGCATGAGATTGTGTCGGCTATACTGGTACATATGACAACCATACCTGTGATTCTACAGAATGCTAATCGATATCCGTGACCGGTCTCGATATCCTGGAGTACCCTACCTTCACTGTCGATCAAAACAATACGATCATCTGTTAACCCGTATGAAACCAAGAAGTTTCCATGGCTAACACCCTCAACCGACCACAACTGTTCTATCACCTCATCTGAGAGCTTCACATCGATTTCCCTCTTCGTATCTCTGACGACATCCATGACGGTAAGGATCGGTGATCGCTCTCTCAGGACAACTAGATGATCTTGTCCTAATGCAGCAATGTAAGGTATGGCGGCTTTCTCTTGCATTATAACCTTAGCGGCCAGAGAGGGTAAGCTCCATAGTAACACCTTGTGATCTCCACCTACCCAGACAGCTGCAGCTATGCGATCTTTTGACATGAATGCGACACTGATCACTACACTCCCATCAGGTACCTCTAGGTTGGACGATAGTGAAGCGGATGAGAATCGTCCCGCAGAAGCGACATATTCTTCACACAAGTCATCATTTGTTTTCATCCTCTCCCTAAACGGCGTCACCCAGTCTTTTCTGGAAGCATCTGAAAGCTCCATCATCCTGGTGTAAGTACGCCTCATATTTTCGCTGAGGTCGGCTTTCAGTAATTTCTCGGATAACAATTCATCGTGTTTAGTAACTGTAGCTTTAATTTCATACCGCATGTCTTTGACATCTTTGATGGTCTCCTGGATCATTCCTGTTTTTTGTTGACATTCCTGTTCCAGACGCTGAAGGAATGGGCGCTGTATTTCTCGTAACCTCGTCTTCCGTCCCTCGAGTTCCACCTTTTTCCGTTCCATCAGCTCACACTGGGATCGGTGGTACTCGGCCTTCTCGGAACATTCGCGGATACCTTTTTCAACTTTTTTTTCACCTGCACAGAAGTTCACGGCAGCGTTTTTCATCCTTTCTTCACATGTCGTCGTCGTCTCTGTCAGCACTTCCATCAGCTTAGTTTCGTGCGCCTTCATTGGACGGGACGCCGCTTGAACCTTTTTATATCCTTCCTCTAACTTCTCTTTCTTCTGTTTCAGCCCAGCTTTGTAGTATTGTACATGATGGTCTTGTTCTTCGTTGTGGTTAGCGCAGCATATGCTGCATATTGGACGATCACAGCTTGAACAGAACAGCTTGAGTGGTTTTCCATGAAGTCCACACAACGAAATGACATCGTGACTTTCGGTCCTTCGGTTGACCTTGTGGTTTTTGCCACAGTCTTCACATAAACTGATGCCATCACACTGTGGACAGCAGAGGGAGGCCTCAACATTTTTATTTGCGTCGGTGCAGAAGGAACATTTGTTCCATTTCATCTGATTTAACCCTTTCCTAATATCGCTGTATTTCTCAATGATATTTGCAAGAGTAAAGTTTGTAGTGAATCCGTCCACTCCATTCGGCGGGACCCGACATGTTCGTCTACAAATAGGACACGGGAACTCACCACCTCTGGCTGCCGTATAAGTCCGCAGGCAGTTTTTACAAAACGAGTGGTTGCAGCTTCCAACTACTTTCGGTTCCTCATAGGTCTCGGTACATATGGGACATTCAAGTTCTTTGAGGAGATCGCTGTCAGCAGACGCCATCTTGCCTGTAAATAAGACATATTTCAGTTGTTAGTTTGTAAATTTCTCGGAGGCTGACGATAGCAACGGCTCCTATTCCTTGGCGTTCATCGTTGCGTGATGTCTGTTGTAAAACACCTTTAGGTGGCAGACTGTCTGTATCGCCAAAATGTTACAGATAACATTGGTTCAAAAAACCAAACACGGGATTTCAGCATGGTTTCATAAATAAGACGCCAAATATACGTAGGCGTCAGGCAGCTTGTCCGTCCAGAAAAGAATTTTTAAAGATCAACTGCATCAACAAAACAGCGCGCTGGTTGTTTTAAAAAACGGGCACCCATGGTACGACATTTGTCATCTTAAAGTTTCAGAGCGATGTATGTGGTGGCGCGCCCAATGTCACATGAATTGTTTGTTACAATAGATTATCTTCTACAGGACTAAAGGCCGACCATGAGCATCAAAAGGGCTGACAAGAATGCTTAATGCTAGGTATAAAATGATATCATGCCATATTAAATTTTGTATAAATCCCGGGTAGTTTTATTAGATGTAACTTCACTGATGACTCAGAAATCGTTCAGTTTCGTTTTCGTCCTGATTAACAAAACGGCGGCCACCAAATACTGAAGGCCTACAGATGGCAGACGACGCCGTTTCACTGTTTATCTGTTATACATGTACTCAGGCCCGTAGCTAGCAGAGGGACAGGGGGGGGGCTACCAGGCCAATTGTTCAAAAAAACTTTTTTCAGCAATCAAATGGGATAAAAGATCAGAATTGTTCGTGTCTCAGAGTGCAGGAAATTGACCTCAAATCGCATCTCACAGCTTCTAATTTTCAAAATTTTTTCTGGGGAGGGCTCCTAGACCCCCGCAAAACAGGTCGCTCTGGCGCTGGAAGGCAAAGCCTACGTCCGGTCAGCTCGTCTGCTTAAAATGCCCCCCTAGTGAAAAAAAAGCTGGCTACGGCCCTGGTACTAGAGTAAAAGAGCTTATTTCAGCAAAGTAGAATATTATCGTCGGTGTTGGTACATGTGACGACTCACCTTGTAGCTGGTAAATAAAGTATTCGTCTACCTCCTGGTGTTAAAATCCCACTGACGTTGGTTCTCAATCGTTTAAAGGCCAAGAAAACAAGTGCTGGCAGTTAGAACATCATCGACATCAACAAAATGTTCATTGGTTATAAACCAGATTTGTCGGGCCTGTTAAGGTAGTCACGTGATAACACTGTCTCCTTTATTTTGTCAAATAAATTAAAAATATTTAATAATGGAGAGAAAAATGCTCTTGTTTAATATTTAAATCGCTTATTCATATCATACCACGGATCGGTGAAGATGTAGGTCTGACACCGTTCTTCCTTTGTAAAAAAAGCATAAAACTGATCGATAGCCTAGGTGTCCCATACTTGTAATAGAATTGAAATCATAAAGGCAGTGGTAGGCCTACATACGTTCAATGGTAGAACATTCACTGGTTTTGAAGCAATGCCAATTGGGTTCTGAATCTCAACCCGAAGTTCCTCAGGGTTCCCTCTGTCGGCTGTTACTACCACAAATTTGATTATGATCGCCCTATATGGGTGGCGTCCACTACAGTGCCGACGACAACATTAGGAAGGGTTGTGGAAGCAAATTATGTCATTGCGGCATTCTTTCCGTGTCAATGACTATTAGGCATTTTGCCCTCTCCCGAAAGTGCAGAAACGCCGGGAAATGTTTAGGAATGATAAAGACAGTGAACGGAATCTTTCAAGAATATGCGGAGAGGTTGCTGAATGAATGCGGATTTTACATGTACCAAATTTGCATTCCGCGTCTTGTCCGCGCCCTAGTAGTGGACCCCAGATTTTAGTAACTACATGTAGTTTCAGATATAAATTCAACATAGATCTTCCTGTCGCCAGCAGACAGGCGAGGCGACTGTATTCAATTCCGAAATTGCGTACGTAGCATTTGCCGAAGTTGGTGTACGGTAAAATGTAATAGTAGGGAGGTTTCGAAATCAAACGATAAACGTAAACGTTAACGACAACTTTATTTTTGTACCGAAAATGCAATGCAAAATCTGGTTAATGTGTAGTATGAAAAATAACGTTGTCGTAAAGTTTTGGTTTATCGTTTGATTGCGAAACCTCCCCACTGAGTTTAAGAAACCATACATTACCGCTAACTCTAACATTACTGACATCATTTTGACGTCACATCGAATGAATCTGTTGTATTTCTTCGGGGAGTGACGTCATTTTGACGTAATTAGCGTTAGCGTTAGCGTTAACGTATGGTTTCTTAAACTCACTATTATGACCTATCTGAATACACTAATTAGAGTTCTGCCTGCAGTTTTTTCAACGTGTGCTGAAAACTGCACCTTGATTCCTTTAAGTACGTATCAGGCAAGCATTTTGGAGACATGCACGAGGCTATGAGGCATCCACCTGCACTCCCCCAACACTTAGTAAAGTTCTATCCTTGAGAAACGTCACCAAAAGATGGCACCATTGTTTTTTCCAGATTTACGCCACTGATTATTTCAAAAGGATACTGATACAATTCTCCTGTCATCCGTCGCTGGCATTGTTAACACCCTCCGTGATGTCAGGAAACCCGCAGGTACAATCTCGGTCATAAGTTATTAACCAGTAGATATCTATCTCTGCAGACACAGGAAGATTTTGCAGGTGAAAATTTTCAGGAATAAATTGCGAAGTTTCCGAAAATCTCAATCTGACCGGCAAACTTCAAACAACGGTAAAACCCAAGTCAGCCAACTGGTCAGAAAAAACTTGATGCCAAATGACGGACAAATGATCTTGCTATGATGCATCAAAAATTGGTGAAAAAATATTGGGGGATCACGGAGTAATTCACAAATATCCAGTGGTTAATAACTTATGACCGAGATTGTACAATGGGTTTGCCAAACATGGACTTAGGCAATAATAAACGAAAATCATTTTTCTTGAATAAAGCATTTTTTATTTAAAAGCTACGAATGCAGGATAGGCCTATACATCAGCTAAAATCATATTCTTGTGTATGTTTCAATCAATCAATGTGACCTTGGATGATATCTGGTCGATGAATGTCAAGTATGCAGGATTCATGACAAAACTTTCTGTGTCTTCATAAATATCAAACTAATAATCTATTTAAAGCCGGAAACAATTCTCTGTTTCATACCGACAGGGCGGCGCTGCGAGCAGTTGTACGGAAGACGTCAATACAGAGCAAAGCAACGCAGTGACGTCACGTCATGTCGTCTTTGACGCAGTGCACGACGGCCAAGACTCGAAAAAACGTCCAACTGCTCACAACGCCTCCTAGTGGCCTTAGTTCAGCAGGTTCCTCATTGTAGCATCATGAAATATCAAGGCCTGGGGTCACGTGACCTTCGGACTACGCTCCACTCACGATAGAGTGTAGTATGAAAGCTGACCGATATGAACCCTTGACGCAAAGGACCCGGAACGCCGCGCAGCGGCCAGATAGCGAAGCTGCTGACGTCACAGGCGGTCCGACTCTGAATTTCTCCTCATGTCACAGTTGCTTGTCATTCGGGAGGTGGTGAGAAGGCCCCTACAACGAAATGATAATGATCTGTACTACAGCGCCCTCCAGGGTTTGTATAGAAAACAACAAGTAATCCCACTTGATTTTCGACCAGAATCGATTCACGCTCACCAAAGTTTTATTTTTCAAGATATTAACTTGAAATTTGGCATCTTGATGCTTGAGAGGTCAAGTAATCCTCGTAACTTCTTTTTGTCAGATCAAATTCACTTTGAAGACATATTTCAGCAACTTTGACGGCCCAGAAACCAAAAAGAACTCTGCCTTTACTCAGCGCATGCGCAGATGCAATTTCGTCTGCTTCACGCATGCGTGATTAATGGCTGTGAACCCCATATTCAAGGAATCAATCCAATAGGCATGATGTAATGTTTGTAGAGGGGCAGTTCGGTCACACTCAATTATGCCAGCAACACTGTTCCCATTGCATAACTACTAACCGTGGCCAATAAAGTCTGGCATTGCGTCACTGCTTCTCACCACCCGATTGCGTTCTCGGAAGAGGTATTCGTAGAAAGAGGCGATTTGTCGTTTGAACGTGGCATACGAACGAGAATTAAATTGGGTCGCATGGGTTTCGTTTGTGGATAAAACCATGAAATACTTCAATTCCATTTGGCATTACAGGAAACCACTGTGACCTATATATACGATCCTCCGCTGAAATAGTCCGGACCTGCAGGTGGCAGAGTCAGTAAGGTGAAACCGTCTGACGTCAGCGTCGGAGATTGTACCAATATAAACTACCATTGTTCGCGACACACGTACAATGCATGCCAAATTACTTGAACAATAGATGGCGTTCACGTTCCTGGTTAATTCACTTCTTAAAGCTGAACTGTTAACCCCAAGCGGCGGAGGGAGAAATTACGAACAGCCACAAGGCACTTCCAAACTACCTCTGAAAAACGATACACACTCTCGGACGGTCACAGTTGGTTTCACTTGCCACCACGCTCTTGAACAGTAAAGATCTCAGCACAGCTGCCAAATAAGAAAAAACGAAAAATAATCTGTGATGGCACCGAGATTCAAACCCACAACCCTCTGATCGATTCGCCAACCTCTTTCTGCACGCGCCACGAAGGCTGCCTGCTTGCATGACGACAATTCCGATCGCTTTATTTCCTCGTGGAGATCTTCAAAACTACAGCGGCTTTTACTGTATTAGATCAGCGGCGTTGTATGCAAGCAGTCTTCGTGGCGCAAATAGGAAGAGGTTGGCGAATCGATCAGAGGGTTGTGGGTTCGAATCTCGGTACCATCACAGATTATTTTTCGTTTTTTCTCATTTGGCAGCTGTGCCGAGATCTTTGCTGTTCAAGAGCGTGGTGGAAAGTGAAACCAACTGTGACCGTCCGAGAGGGTGTATCGTTTTCAGAGGTAGTTAGGAAGTGCCTTGTGGCTGTTCATAATTTCTTCCTCTGTCGCTTGGGGTTTATATCTGTTAAGTTCAGCTTTAACCAGATATACGCGAATTTTTCACGGGACGACAATGACGTCATTCCCGTTCACGTTTGTCGTTCGCGTTCAAGATCTTAACCTCTCTAATGTTTGGAAAACGCCGGGAGATAGATCGACACGTTTCTCTGTGTGTCCCCTATTGTCAAGCCGCAGCTTATTCCGTCCGACAATAGTGGGGGAACACTCACAAATGGTGAACATCCAATAACATTACACCGTACCGTGTGTTTTTCCTCTGCTCCGTGGAATTCTTCTGTTAAAGCCTTGGTCACATATCCACTCTGGGGCCCGTACGGCGAGTAAAAACAGACATTTTGGCCAAATTCTACGGTGCCCAGATTGACCCAGTCTAATTTCCACTTATCCATTGAGGCGATTTCGGCATAATTCATCTTTAGATCCGTGTTTCAGTATCTAAAATCCACTGCAAGCCGCTGGGTGGGGAAAATCGTACGGGGCCCGGTGGATTTGTGACCTAGGCTTAAGCAGGGTTCATTGGCACACGGAATTGGTCCGATTCAGGTCCGCAAAAAATAGATCAAATGGACTTTTGCGTTGTCGTATCCGGAAAACTACGGGCAAACGAACCGGAAACGGACCGGATCCGTGCGCCAATGAACCTTCCTTTAAAGGCAAGTACACATGCGCATGCCCCTGATCAATGACCCATTATCGGTCAAACCGTATCTTCAAAACCCACAACATATTTTAGGTTTTTTTCAAGCAGATGAAGAGAATTGGTTTCTCTTAAAGTAAGAGTTGAAATACTGTCACTTGAAATTAGATTTCAACCTTTCTATTTTACATGTGCATGTAACAACATGTTGTGAGTTTCATCACTCGAGTGTCACGTGATCGATCTGTAAGTTATATCTTATGATAAACTCATGGCGTCAGTTTGTAGTCATATCTAATGTGGAAGAGATGTTCCATTTGTCTTAAACCAAGAGGTCAAGTACGTGGACTTTGTCATCATAACCAATCACGAGTTTGTTTCCTTTCACAGAACATTTTGGAAAGTTATTGGCCCTCATCTGTTCACCATTGATTTCTATTTGTTTCATCGACACTGTTTTCTTGTCAGCATCAATGTCAGGTTGATACACCCTGACCTCTCGGGGTTTATCACCTTCCATCCTCCCAACGATGAATACCTCCCCAAATGTGCCCGTGAAGAGATATCAGTACATTCGAACCCCTTCACTCCATGACGTACTGACATGACCTTAGTCAGGCTGTTCTCACCCACCTGGTAGCATGAGATTGTGTCGGCTGTACTGGTACATATGACAACCATACCTGTGATTCTACAGAATGCTAATCGATATCCGCGACTGGTCTCGATGTCCTGGAGTACCTTACCTTCACTGTCGATCAAAACAACATGATGGTGAGGGCGCTTCCCATATGAAACCAAGAAGTTTCCATGACTAACACCCACAACTGTTTTTTCACCTCATCTGAGAGCTTCACATCGATTTCCCTCTTCGTATCTCTGACGACATTCATGACGGTAAGGATCGGTGATCGCAGTCTCAGGAAAACTAGATGATCTTGTCCTAATGCAGCAATGTAAGGTATGACGGCTTTCTCTTGCATTATAACCTTAGCGGCCGGAGAGGGTGAGTCCCACAGTAACACCTTGTAATCTCCACCTACCCAGACAGCTGCAGCTATGCGATCTTTTGACATGAATGCGACGCTCCTCATTGCACTCCCATTAGGAACCACTAGGTTGGACGATAGTGAAGCGGATGAGAATCGTCCCGCAGAAGCGACATATTCTTCACACAAGTCATCATTTGTTTTCATCCTCTCCCTAAACGGCGTCACCCAGTCTTTTTTGGAAGCATCTGAAAGCTCCATCATCCTGGTGTAAGTACGCCTCATATTTTCACTGAGGTCGGCTTTCAGTAATTTCTCGGATAACAACTCATCGCGTTTGGTGGATGTAGCTTGAATTTCTTCCTGTATGACTGTGACATCTTTGATGGTCTCCTGGATCATTCCCGTTTTTTGTTGACATTCCTGGTCGAGACTCTGAAGGAATGGCTGCTGTATTTCTCGTAACCTCCCTTTCCAGCCCTTGTATTTCTCTTTTTCCCCTTCCGATTGTTTTAACTCAGAACGTAGATTATCCAACTCCGAATGGAGATTATCCAACTGCGAACGGAGTTTATCCGACACGCAACGGAGTTTATCTGACTCGGAATGGAGGCTTTCCGACTCGGAACGGAGATTATCCAACTCCGAACGGAGTTTTTCAGACTCGGAACGTAGTTTATCTGATTCCGAACGGAGATTATCCGACTCCGAACGGAGTTTATCCGACTCTGAGCGGAGGCTGTCTGACTCCAAGCGGAGTTTATCCGACTCCGAACGGAGTTTATCCGACTCCGAACGGACTTTATCCGACTCCGAACGGAGTTTATCCGATTCCGAACGGAGTTTATCCGACTTCGAATGGAGTTGTTCGGCCCTCTCTTGACATTCGACGATTTTTGTTTCGAAAACGTTTTCAACAGAACTAAAGTTCTCGGCAGCACTTTTCCTCATTTCATTCAAATTCTTTTTCGTCTCCTCAAACATTTCCCTCAGCTCAGTATCCTGCTCCTTCAGTGAATTGGATGCCGCTTGGACCTTAATAGTTTCTTGCTCTAATTCCTGTTTTTTCTTCTCGACCACATCCTTGTATTTGACCACACTGTGTTGTTGTTTTTCCACGTGTTTAAAACAGCAGACGATACATATTGGACGACCACAGTCTGTACAGAACTCACTCAGTGATTTACCGTGAAGTGGACATAAAGAAATGACATCGTGACTGCTCGTCATACGGTTGTTCTTATGTCCTTGGCCGCAGTCGTTACAGAAATTGATGCCGACACACTGTAGACAACCGAAGGTGGCCTCAACATACTTATTTCCGCAGGTGGAACATTCGTTCAATTTCTCCATCTGGTTTAACCAGCTCATAACTTCAATGTATTTCTCACAGATATTTGCAAGTTTAGAGTCTGATTCGAATCCGTCCACTCCACCAGACCGGACCCGACATGTTTGTTTACAAACAGGACACGGGAACTCACCATCTCTTGCTGCCGTTTGTATATAAGTCCTCAGGCAGTTTTTACAAAACGAGTGGTTGCAGCTTCCAACTACTTTCGGTTCCTCGTAGGTCTCGGTACAAATAGGTATCCTTCACGAGGCGACTTATGGACGAACGTATACCAGACGTAAAACCTAAACTCGCCAATAACTAAGTTCCGCCATAACATTACATGTAGTGCATTATCCAGGGGGCGTAGTGTCTCCGCTTGGCGAGTATGTGACCTTACAGATGACTTATGCTATAAGTGGTCAGACCTCATTAAATTCCGGTGTCGTGATTGGCCATATGCTAATGTTCCATGTTAATCACGTTCGCCACAGCGCTGGTAGTACTTCGTAGCTGCCAGTATCGACATACAACGCGACTATAGCTGAATGAATGAATGGGTTGGCGGGAACCGACCCGTAATAGTTGGGGACGACACAGCTCGACACTGTTGGCCGAATTTCTGATAATGTGCGCGCCACGATGGG
>NMRB01004624.1:0-11499 GCA_002633025.1 Notospermus geniculatus
TTTGTCTATAGGTTTGTATTTCAGAGTCATCATTGTTTAGAGAGTCGACGATCCATTCTAACCATTGATTCCAACGCAGATGGGTTGAAAATTAACGATAATACGGACAAACCTGTTAACAAAAGGCTTCACGGTCGCGAACTCTTTGTGAAGCTATTGTTAACCGGTTTGTCCGTATACCGCGCCACTGTCGAGTACCAAATCATCGGAACCAATCAGAATACCTGTTACTCACTTACGAGTGGAATGATTGGCTGATGTGAAAGGTCAGGGTTAGGGTCAGACATTTTGGTTCCTAAAGCCACCGCTAGGGCTAGAAGGCTTCGGCTCTGGCTGTCATTTTATTGGTGACGTCATTGTAGGAGTCCATTTTCCCATAAAATTTCGTTCTTTCCATTCTAAAAAACGGCGATGATAGAGCCCATGATTACACAAATGGCAAATTGATCATTTTGTCTGTCGGTGCATTGCTAACGCTACAAATTATCGACACCTGCTGCACTCATAACTGAATCATAGGCAATTACACCGATGTCAAAGTTTCCACTGAGTAGAATCTTATCAACAGTTGGGTACCACGCCAACACGAGTCCCGGAGTGGTCGTTTGTGTTTGGCTCTCAAATTAGTCTCACTCAGACAGCATGGTCTATACATATTGAAGTCATTCCGGTTGGCATTTTCCATGCAAATGTCTTAAAGGAGTTAGACGCCGAAGTTGTAAACACACTCACTCACTGGTTCTCTATCCACGGACGCCTGCGGTGCTGCCACCTATTGTCGGTGATATGTACTGACGTGAATATCGTGAGTGAGTTGCATCGGACCGGGAACCAGTCTAACGATCACGGGTGCTGCCACCTGCACGAAGGAATAAAACTAGTTTGCCGACCATATTTGTAAACAAACCAGCTTGTTTACAACTTCGGCGTCTAACTCCTTTAATTTGTCCGCGGGTGATCAGCCCATAAATGCGCACGCACGACATCGAACGGTGCAAATATTCCAAACTTGTCCCCATTAGAAGTCTCCGCCGTGGAGTGCACTACCTCTTTCAACGCAACTATCGTCGAATACCAGGGGAAGAGGATCTCACTGCGCGAGACTATGTTGTTGCAAATTCGCATTCTCTCGTGCCGGAGTCGTGCTTGGAAGGTTACTTCTGCATTGATTGTTCTGCCCGTTCATATTAGCCCAGGATATTTATCGAGAATAATGGGGAACCTAGAACAAATTGCAACAGAATTTCTTTTTGCTTTATATGGTTTTGTATACCCCTCCAAACATCTCACAAAAAGTCCCTTCAAATCCGACCCCCCGAAGTGCCCATAATTGGTATTTATTTGAGATCCTACATTTACTCCATGTATATGGACTTCTATTGCGAATTCAAGAGTGCATGTACTGCTAACTTTTTTCTCGTCCGTTTTAGACCCTATAAATGTATTACCAATAAATAGAAATATGGCACCTCTGAGTCAGATAGGCTTGATTTGAACATTATATGTTGTCACTGTGTTGTAGAAATGACATATTATGTCATATTTTACCTAAAATCAAAAGTTGCCGTTTTTACAACAAATACGAGTCAAATGATGTTCTAATCATGCTTATCTGACTAAGAGGTGCCATATTTCTATCTATTGGTAATACAGTGGAACCTCCCCTAACGGACACCTCTGCCAGGAGGACACCTCTCTATTAAGGACACTAAAGTTCAGTCCCAAATTGATCATTTCTATTCATTTTGATCTCTGTAATCAGGACACCTCTCAATTAAGGACAGCATTTGTCAGTCCCAGAGGTGTCCTTAGTAGAGAGGTTCCACTGTACATTAATAGGGTCTAAAACGGACGAGGAAAAAGTTAGCAGTACATGCACCCTTGAATTTGTATTAGAAGTCCATATACATTGTAATAGGAGTTAACGTAGGATCTCAAATAAATCCCAATTATGGGCACTTCGGGGAGTCGGATTTGAAGGGACTTTTTATGAGATGTTTGGAGGGGTATACTAAACCATATAAAGCAAAAAGAAATTCTGTTGCAATTTGTTCTAGGTTCCCCATTATTCTCTGTTGCAATTTGTTCTGGGTCAAATCATACTTTTCCTGGACTATATGGCGAATCAGCTTTGGTCATTATATCCATTTAATCTTTGGTTGTGACTTGATAGCCTTTCTTTGCACTGTTTTGTCTGTTCAACCACTTCCCAGGGAATTCTCCGTGTTGGTAACGTTGTTGTCGTCGTGGGCTGAGAGGCCTATCGGGTTACGTCAATTCACTTCTGATTGGTCAGTCCTACGTTCGTTTAGCCAATCATCTTCCTTCTCCCCCTATCTCTTGCTAGTAAAAGCAACGAAAACCCGGAAGAAACTCGCCGTCGATAACCTTCTAGAGCACAAAAACCCCTTGTTATTTTGGAGTGTAGCCATGGTTGCCTTTTTAAATGTCGAAGTAATTTGCACAGAACCTCTGAGCACGTATTTATTTTCACCAATTGCTATAGTATCAGATTCTCCAAGCGTACGTGAGAAAAGACTTTGTTCTGACTAATTTTTCATAACCATCTCAACAAACATCTTTTCAGCAACCATGATGGCAAACAGTAATATTAGCGAAAACTGCTTTCTTGCGTCTCAGGTATTGACTTGGTAGGATTTTCGAAAATGTGCGAAAGATGGTTGAGAATTGGTAAAAAATTAAACTTGTTTGGCAGGTAAAAACAAAAAGCATTAAGCTTATCGTGTTCTGTAATTCTTCTGAAATAGATGAATTATCCTAAGAAGTTACCTTTCAACACATTGCATATACAGGGAAGGTGGCTTGTTGATGGATGCAATTGCTTCCACAATACGACACATCTCAAATGTACTTTAGCAGTCAGGGGCCTGTTTCATAAAGTGACTTTAAGCTAATGGTACCTTTAACCAAATGCAAAATGCGTTGCGTTAATGGTACCATTAGCTTAAAGTCATTTTTGAAACAGGCCCAAGGTCGATGCCTCTTTTTTATGCCTCTCTATGAGCAATAACTCATTCTCAAACACGCCATATCAATATGGAATTTCATAAATTCATCATTTTATACATGTATCTGTATATCATTTATATCTCTGTATACACACACACACCATATTAGAATCAGAAAATTACGTTTTTGTGATAAATCTGTATATCATTTATATCTGTATATACACCATATGTTTCATATCTTAGAATCAGAAAATTACGTTCTTGTGATAAAACTTTGATATTTTCACCCAAAATTGATATTTTGTTTGATTCTTTACTGCATTCATTCTGAAATATAACTACATGTACATGTATTTGTTCACGTAGACAATGGGTCATATGAATAAAGACTAGCAAATGCTTTTACTTCAGATTTGTATAGCATTGCCTAGTGCATTTGTATTGCAAAATTCAAGTAAAAGAATTTGCATATTACCAATTAGCGAGTTTTCGGCCCAGTTAACGGACACAGCGTGTTGCGAGGATTCCTAATAGGTGAACGGTCGCTAGACGTTGTTGACCAGTAGTGTACTGAAAAACCTGGAAAGACTTTTAAAGGGCTTTAACGAAATTCCACCACTGCGTAAAAAACTGTCTTATAAAGTGGTGCTATGTCCGCAGGGGGATTTTTGCTGCCCGTACATTGCATTTTTGAAATGTCCAGCAGGAACTGGGGGCGTACCGGTAGACAAAGAGACATGAAGCCATATCTAGGCAATCAAACCGTATGTAGTATGTAGGCGGGGTTTTGGCTACAAATGTAAATACCACTAGGCGAGCTAGATTGATTCCGTTGTTTTGAGCAAACACCTCAAGGTTTCTCTCGCGTACTAGCATTCTTATGGCTGCCTCAAAAACTGCCAACTTTGCAGTGACCGGCAACGGTGTAATGTTTTCTAGTGTCCCCACATTTCAGTGTTTCCGTACAAAAGGACAGCTAGAGTGACCATGACTTTTCAATAGGGGAACACAGAGAAATCTCCAACTTTGTTTTTTAGTGTGCCTCATACTATTATGGGAAACTCGTAGAGACGGGAACACTGTGGCATTTCCTCTCCTAACCAGCCATGAAAATATATGTCCCGTTGAACGTGATCAGAATGAGAAAAGGGAGACGTCTAGACGCGTTTTATAGGATTCCCACGCCGTCACAATCGCCAAGAAGAGTTGTTATTACAAATTCACGATATTGAAAAAGTGTCATGACAGGCACGGTGACGTTCGAAGCGAGCGGTAGGAGGTCTAGATACCCTCACATCGGGGGGGGGGGGGGGNCACACACGTATGACGACATCCGAAAATTGCATCGCACTCTGGACGAGCGCCTGGGGGCCTTTAGACGGACGAATCTTCAAAAAAACCCAGGCATTCGTGAATCAAAATGATTTAGGCAATTTCCTCCAATACAAGAAATAGCTATTATGCAACATCCCTCGTCATCTTTTTGATGATATGCAACCCAAATTGATGATAACGAGGCGTCATCTCTCTTTGGGATGCTATCTCTCTAAAAATGATGAGCCGCAGAGTGATTCACAATCGCAAGATGATCATTTTGCAGAGATTGCCGGCGCAATCATAAACATTTATTTAGTCATCAAAGTTCCGTCAAGATTAAATTTCTTGTTTCATAACGCAGTTCATTGCCATTTTATCTCCTGAGAAAACTGAGACAGTTTTTGAAAGGTTGTCGCGCACTCCGCGAAACCCGAGTCTTCAACAGATACAGAAGTACATTATACTGTGAAGTCCCGCGAGTGATATCGCCGTGACATAGGCGGCAGCACTGTCAGGGCTAGAATCATTCGCAACACTTCGGGTCTTTCCGTCATTCTTCGGTAAACACCGGAAAATGAAATCTGGCACAATTTCGAGCTGTAAGTTGAGAATCGGCTAGAATTACTATAAAATCTGGCATGATATTGCAATGTCATTGGTAGCTGGTAGCAGCGCGGTCAGGGCACCGGCTGGCCGGGAATTTCGATGTCCTCGCTCGGGGGTATTCTGGTCGACCGGAGTGTGGCGCACCGAGGACGCATCAGAAACGGATATTTTCCAGTTATTGACGTGGTTTTCCTGGTTTCTAAATGTCATCTGGTCCTGTTCATCCGATTGTCGTTGTTATTCATCGCTCGTAAAAAGGCCAGATCCCTTGTTCCGATAACGGAAATTAGGAAGAAATGGCATCATTTTACACTTGGTCGATTTCGGGTTCAAAGAGTCGAATATTGATATCTGGGATGCTGAACTCTTCGCTGGAAGATTTAACAGATGTCCTTATCAGTGATGTAGGAAATTAACATTTTATTGTCGAGATCGATGGCTTTGCTCCCGGGCTTTGCTGTGAGTTACAGCTGCAGTGTCGAAATTCGATTGTTAAACGAGCAGCGACCGGGGCAATGTAAGTGCACCATTCTTAAAAGTACAATGTATGTACTTCAAGAAATGGCGCAGAAATAAACAGTCATAACAGTCTGATGAGATTAAAGTCTGGAATTCATGCAAGTATGGTGCAATATGTGACAGGGCAACAGCCCAGTTCGGAAATGACCAGACTTCGTCGGCTGCGCACCGCCGATCGTTCCTGACAGATCATCAAATGGTTTCGTTCCATCTTCTCACGAGTCATTCCACATTTTCCATCTGACCACACGATTCCAAACAAACAGAGGATCGAGTTAGAATAATGATGTCAAGATGTATCATTATCATAAAAGCAGACGACAGATCGGAGAGGATGGCAGGGCACTTTGTCTGACGAACCTAATTCAGCCGAAATGGAACATACAACTCATGCGTGTTTAGAATCCGGCCATGGTTGTGTCCAGTAGGTGGGTAGATTAAGTTGACGGCACGCTGCCGTTGCGGGCTACGTTTTTTGACGGCATCTCATTCCAACCTCGTCCCCAGGGATTTTGTTCGCTCAGACAACCTCGGACCCCAGGAGCACACCAAGCCCTGGGTACGAGGCGGCAAATACCAAATTATTTCGAGTCCTGCGGTCATGGCTGCACCACGGACAGCAGTCATGAAGGGGCGTGGCTACGTTCGCCGCACAATGCGGCTTGAGACTCCGCAATGCGTGGCACCGGTCAAAAACCGTAGTTCATAAGGGCAGGGAGCGCCCCCTTACGGCCCAATCTATACTTCCTAGCTGTTTCCGAAGCGGAAAATGCTTTGCTACACGCCACGCTGGTTCCAAACAAAGCACTTTCCATTCCATAAAGGCCTATTGTTGACGAGGAAGTATGAACTGAGTCTCAAGCACTTCGTCCCTGTTCATCGCATGCCATTAAGAGGGTCTGGTTGTGCGAGACTAGCAGGTGGGTGCCCTTTTTTCTTCAATGCACAAGTAGGCAGGTAAACATCGTGAGTGACATGAATACGAACTATATATGCCGGTACTTGAAGACATCCAATATTCAGGCTAAACGTGTAAGGAGAAACATTACTTATGGCGCGAAAAAAGCAGCGAGACTCGGATTTCTGGAGCTGTTCATCAAAGCCATTATCACTTTTTTCGGTGAGAGTAACACTGGTAGGAGAGAGCGAGCGAGAAGATTGTTCAAAAGGCGTAAGTGGCAATCACTACCCATCTCTCAGAGCACTTATGATGTACTAAATACGGATTTCGGCAGATTCCAACAGAATAATTATATGCCAGTGGGAAAAAAATTGTTGCAACACCAAAATAAGGTCGATGGAGAAATATTTGTGGAAAAAATCAAGTACCAGTAACTATTTATTGAGTGATGTGAAAATCGCCGAAGGTTGATATGGCTTCCACACTCATTCAGACAACACTGCTTGGAACTAGTCTCGGTCACACAGTCTCTGTTGCGAATCTGGGGAACTGCCGCACAGAAACATTGCGGAACAGACGGCTGACTGCGCGAGGCTACTTGGAATTGTTGTAGACGAGTACCTGATCCTACCAACCTGCGCGCTGCAAGCCCGATGTATAGGTAGGACCGGGTACCAGTCTACATTCGTTTTGGGACCGCCGCTGTGTGGCGCTATACTCGCGTTGTGGTCGTCGTGACTTCCTTAAATATCCATCGTAACCGGGAACGCGTTGTGCGTGTCGGAAGGCAGAGAACAGGAAATAAGTTGCAACACTTCCTCAAAATTTTCCTTTGAAGATTAATTGAATCGTTCATTGTGCCATAAGGCGCTGAAAAAGGGGTCAACCACTTTTCATGCCACGCTTCTGAGACCAAACAGCATAATGGGACATCATAATTCTTCTTGCTGCTGTCGTAAAATCAATAAAGACTTTGTGTCTATTTTGGTGTCGTTAATCTCAGCCTGTAAACAATTCATCTCCCTCTCAATATTTCGGGTTCTTTTCTCCATTCAGAGGCCAATCTAGCAGAATTTCCGCGACGTTTCAAACTTCACTGCCTGGGGACTCCAGAGAGCGTTCGCAATACGACAGTTGGACTAATGTAGCAGTCTGTTCATTAACAATATTGTCAGGCTTTTGATCAATGACTGTTCCAACCGATAGCATGTCACCCAGACATACGACGTATTCATAGTAGGGAGGTTGAGAAAACAAACTATAAACGTAAACTTTACGACAACGTTATTTTTCATACTACACATTAACCAGATTTTATGTTGCATTTTCAGTACAAAAATAACGTTGTCGTTCACGTTTACGTTTATCGTTTGATTTCTAAAGCACCCTGTTGCGACATTGGCAACGACCGTTGTCTAATCGCCTAGAACCGTTGACAAATGCGAAGGCGGTCGTTGCAGGTGGGTGCCGAAGGTTCCCGCGCCTCTCCATAAAATTTTGAAATCTAGAAGACCGTACTCGCGATTTCCTGGCATCTCAGTATCAAAACAGAAGCTTTTTAAACGTTTTTTTGCTTATTGTCGCAAATTATTGAAGTAAATTAGTGGTGGAGAGCAGGGGGTCACGACCCCCCCCCCCTCTGGATTCGCGCCTGCGGGCAGATGGGGAACATTCAAAAACGTTACATAGTGAGTGTGAAGACTCGTCGATAGAAGTCAGTCTGCAGACATGCAGGTGTGTAGACGACCAATTTGATTGGTAGCTATAGTGGCCCCGTCTCGGCCTTAAAAATTCTGGACGTGCCTCTCCCCAATTAATCTTGTTCTGTTAGAGACCACTTCCAGCGGTCATCCTTGCCTAAGTACAAGTGTTTATTTGGTTAAATGTCTCATCTCCAGTCGTCTCATAGACACTGACTATTACTCTCCTCATTGGGAAAGACGCGGACTGTCGGTTACAACGGCTATTCGGCGTGTCTCCAGGGCCAGATAGCGATCCACCGTCTGCCAGTTTTTCATTACAAGCGGTGCCATCATTTTACGTAAACTCGTCTGCAGCTAATGAGTAAAAAAGTCACCAACACTAGAAAAATGTGAATGAACACTCGAAATATGGCTAACAGCCTGTTACAACGTATTGGACTTGTTTCGAATACAAATCATTCCATCTCTGAATAAAACAACTCATATTGGAACTTATCATCCAAAGAAGACGAAGATGAGAAAATTCCACAAACTACTCACGAGCGGAGAATGTGACCCATTAAATTGCTCTTATCTAAAAACTGAAGAACGACGAAATGGGAAATTGCTCTCTGATCTTTTGTGCGTGAAGACGGCGAGAATAAGGAAGAGAACGGAGTGCAAAGCGATTTTGTTTCAACACCAGTCGTTTTGACCATAATTTTTCTCGAGTAAAGCGGAGGCCAGGAATGCCAGGCACTCACTCTTTATAATACTTCCATGCTCAAAACAAAACTGCGTAAACATCGCCCCGATGATTTAAGAAGCGACTTAATCAGAAATGTTTTCCGGAAAACCGTTTCTGTGGTCGCTTCTTTTCATTTGTAACAGGCGTACTGGCTGGACTATTTGACTTTCGTCAAAGCCCGGATTGGTCTTTCAAAAGTAACAAGTGTCCTGATTGGTTAAGTTGACACTGGTCAGGGGCTCTGATTGGTCCATTTCACACCCAGAATAGTAGATATTACATCTCTATGATTGGTCCGTTTAGAGAAACAAGCCACGTGATTGGTTGATTTTCGGACGAACGATGTGTACACTATATAGCTATATTATTGGACGCACTGTAAGGTTATTGGCTAATATTCATAAAAGCTTGCAAATGCTTTTACTTCAGGTTTTCTAATGCATTTGCATTGGACCTCGCTATGCAAATCTTAAGTAAAAGCATTTGCTAGCTTTTATAAATACAGCCATTCCCTTGGCTTCGGCCGTATGCACTTACAACCTAAAGTAATTCCTTGAATAAATCACAACAAAATAAAATACGTGTACAATACAATACACTGTGCAGGTGTTTCATGAGCACTGTTTTTGGTTCACTGTTTTTCGCTGTGCAGGAGGTTCAAGTCACAGGTGTTAGTTGAAAACAAGAGTTATTGACGGTATCCACTGCGGTTCGTTGAAGATACTGGTAATATTTGAGACATAAATAAAACAACAAATAAAATGGAATATCCAGCCATTAGGGAGTTGAATTCAAGCAAAAATGAAATCACGAAAAAAAGTATTTTTCAAATACAGAAGGCCCACGGGAATGCAGTACAGTCAGGCGTGTGATGCTAAATCGTTTGTACGTGCTTGGAGGAATTATACTGAGTATAATTCCTCCAAGGTACGTGCAACAGTCTCCGTGTAGGACCCCATCGGCAGAATATAGAAAATAAGAAGGAAAAAGTTCATTTGTTAAATGAAGTGGAATTCATGGTAAATAATTTTCTTCAAAGATTCTTTCCAATTTGCCTCACGTGCTAATCTGCTTATTGATATATTTTACCGTCTTCCATTTCCTCATGGCTGGAGAATGCAGCAAGCTGTTGTACACGCACCTCCACATGTGATTAAGTAACTTGTAAATTGCAAAGGAAAAAAAAACGCCTCCTAGTTAGACAATTATTGATGATCTACGAGCGAGTCGCACGCTGTATGTTTTCGTGCTGAGTACATCGTAAATCGACTCCCTAACAAGCCTCGACACCTGTTGTTCAATTATGGCTAATCACTTTTCACAGTTTCGCAACATTTCTATCCATCCCTCTCGCGTTTTTAGCCGATACGCACGGCCCTCATTAACATTAAATTGCATACGATCTCATGACGAAGAAGACTGGTACCCGGTTCTAACTACATGTATTTTACATCGCGCTATGCCGCGTCCGACTGCAGCGCGCAGGTTGGTAGGATCAGGTACTATAGTCTAATGACGAAGTTGAGCGGGGTGTAGTTACACTGGTGGCCAATAGGTGCCACGACCATCGATCTCTCTTCTTTGGTGAAGAGAAATTAGAAATTGTTGAATCTTATCCTTATCTAGGTCTGGTTTTCAATTATAACGGTAGGTTTACACTTGCTAAGAAAAAACTTTTTGACAAAGCTAATAGGGCGATGTTTAGTGTTATAGGGCACTGCAGAAAGCTGGATCTTCCTTTTAATATTTGCCTAGAACTTTTTGATCATATGGTCCTTCCGATTATGTTGTATGGTAGTGAAGTCTGGGGACACGAAGATGTTGCCTTACTTGAGAAACTTCACAAAAGGTTTATTAAAATTCTCTTAAGAGTAAATAAATTCACTCCAACTGTAATGGTTTATGGAGAAACTGGCCGTTTCCCAATTGAAATTAATGTTAAAGTTAGACTGATTGCATATTGGAATACATTGTTGATGTCACCTGATGATAAGTGGAATAAGACTCTTTTCTCTATAGTAAAGGAATTACATGAAAAAGGATACATCCAATCTGAGTGGATTGCAAAAGTTAAAAACATCCTGAATGAATGTGGACTCACATACTTATGGCTTGACCAAAAATCAGTGAGACCTGACTGGCTTAAAAATATTGTCAAAACCCGTCTACAGGACCAGTATCGCCAAAGTTGGCGTTCAATGGTTGACGAAAATCCTAAATGCACAAATTACAGACTTTTTGCCGAGCACAAAATGCAGAAATATCTTGTGTCACTTCCACAATCGGCTAGGATAGCCTTAACCAAAGTTAGAACTGGAAACTCTCGCTTTCCTGCAGTCAAGGGTAGAAATTGGGACAGTCCAAGGGAAAACTGGATCTGCGTTTTTTGCGAACAATCAGATATAGGAGACGAATTCCACTATGTACTAAATTGTCGCCACTTCTCTAACACTAGAAGGCGATTTCTCAACAATTACTACTGTCACCATGTAAACACACTGAAATTTTCACAACTTATGAACACTGAAAGTAAGAAGAAATTAACAAAATTAGCTTTCTTCTGTAAAAATCTCATCTCTAATGTCAAATAATTCATTCTGTAGCATGTCCTGCATCCTTTCCTGTTAATTTGTTCTTGGCCTCGGGGCTGTGGCCATGTCCAAGTTCTGTGGTGTTTCCACAGTTTGTATAACAAATGTTTCCAAAAGTTGTTCATGTACCTTTTCTATAAGGTCTGAATAAATTTCATTCATT